>JAPYYT010001265.1:0-29421 GCA_030522565.1 Ceratosolen corneri
GGCGGGGGGGGGGGGGGGGGGGGGGGGGGGGGGGGGGGCTTGAATTTCTAAGCTCGACATTGCCGGATCCTAGCGGCACAAATATTGCCGTACAATTGCGCTTTAGCCTAATAAGATTCGTGTACTTTCGATTTTTAGTGACGCTGACTGAGAATTGGATCTTTTCGAATGCCTTTTTCGACTTTTCGAGCGTCGTGGGCTCGTTCTTTTGCGCTCGAGGAACATTATGAATATTCGTTTATTTCTAAGAAGTAAAGCTCTTTTATTATTTATTCTTGCGTAAATTGATAACGATTATTCAACTAAAGTGGCTACGTTTCTATTTACTTTGTGTAGTTATTATATGCAACTTTATACCAAATATTCAGCCAATATTTTCGTAGCTCTTTATTAAATTCAATGCATACAATAATCATTTGAGCTGAAATTTTATTGTTCATTGCGAAGAAAAAAAAACGTCTTATCGTTAGTAATACTTAAAAATTGGAAATAAATTCGATTCGTTCAAATAATTTTATACAAATATTTAATAAAAAGTTTTAATGGGTGACATTTATTTATATATTTACTAAGGCTTGTTTATTTTTTTTGAGATATCTAATTAAAATTAGTCTTAGAATTTGTATTTGCTATAACTATTTATCCTCTAAAGATATTTTGAAGCTTAAAGAAGGTTTTTGAATTTTGATAATTACGTTCGTAATATTGTGCATACAAGTAATTTAATTTAAAAGAACTTCAACATATCTTATTATTTATTACATTACATATTATTATTATAAAAATTTAATAATTTGTTTTATCGAAGGAAAAGATATTGGATATTAGCTCTAATATTCCGTACCGACTAGCAATTAATAATATATTTGATAATATATTTGAAATTAATTTTTGCCGTATCTCATTACTGAAAGAAGATACATAAATTTTAGAATTCATGTCTCTGAATATTATGGCAAAATAATCAATTGAATTTACAATAATAATCGAGAAGTGAATTGCTATTTATTGCGTTAATAAACAATTAAATATCTAATAAATATTTATTATAATGATAAAGAGGCTTGTACTGACTTTAAGAAAATTACTTGTAGTTTTGAACTTTACGGTAACATTTAAATTGTAGTAGCGGAGCGAGAATTTTGCTCTGCTGAGAGATTTTAGGATAATCGCGGTACGAACAGTAAATTAATGCCAATTAAAGCTCAGCTGATGATTCTCAAACTTTAAAAAAATTTCTTAACTTATACGTGCACCTTCACTTTATCTCTAAATTAGATAAATTATTTAATATTTGTACTTCTAATTATTTGAAAATACTCGAGAGAATGTAGAATGGCAATTGTAATAGAAAAATGAAATTATAGTTTGAAACGTGTAATATCTCTAGTGAATCAATTACGGAATTTAAAATTCTATGATCTCATTACAGGAGATTGAAACATTTATCTCCGCCACTTAAGACAGGGCATCAAGATAACATTACGAATAAATTTTCTTCCTCTAAGTACACTAAATTCATTAGACGAGCCTTATTATTTATTTGGCATCGTCTCACACTATATATATATATATATATATATATATGTTATAAGAAATGTCATATTTAATGATAAAGTAATAAGGTCAACATAAGCTTGCTCAACACCAATGACGATAGGATCTATAATTCAAAATCCGCTGCGTATTTATGTTATGCAAAGAAATCCTCATGTTCGTTTATACGCCCTTATACGCAGTTCAATTGTTGTGTTTGCGTTGCAATAACTCTCACGAGCCGCGGGCAAGGATTGACTTGTGCAAACAATGATATTATTGATAGTGGGGCACACTTTGTACTCCAAATAATTACTCGGCAAATAAGCGACTTCGGCCACCGTCACGTGCTACGGGCATATTTTGTAGAGTATTTGAAGATTTTGTGTGGTGGTGGTAGTACGTTCGCTATGTTGCACACTACATCGACATTTAATTGATTTAAAATCTTAGCGGATAATAGTGATTTAAATAAATCAATCAGCAGAGATCATTTTGATAATAGAATTTGATTCGCGGCTGGAAAATACTTATGGAGACAACAAATAATGTACTTTTTATTATAAACTCATATCCATTATTTACAGTTTCTTTTTTTCTTATTGGATATATTATATATATATATTAACTTATAATTTTTATAAAATAAAAGCTAAGATTTATGTGCGTTGCAGTGAATATATATGTGAAAACAGAGTATTGTTAATCACTGATAAAAAATTAAATAATTAAAATAGAATATTAAAATTTATTTTAAAATTAAAAGAATATAATCATATATATATATGTATGAAAATACGTATAAAGCTTACTTTACGTATTACATTGAAGAATAAGTGGGAATTTGGAATTTTTTTAATAATGTATGGTTGATTAAATCTCGTAATAATAGAAATTTATCATCAACTGTAAATTTATATTAAATTAACAATAAAATTCAAATTGTTTACTTTCATTAATTTACATTTATAATATTTTTTTTTTTTAATAAAGGTATTAAAACTTGAGTTTTGATAAAAATAGAATATTTAATTTAATTGCTATAAAAATTATAAGAACAATTATTTATAACATTTTGTAGCATTAAATTTAATTCAATAATTAATTCTTATAAAGAATAAAAATTTCTAATAAATCACTAAAGAAGAAAGTTTTGTTATACTTATGTTTTTGTCGCATCAGTCAGTATCTAAATATCTTTAGTCGTCAAAATAGAATTTCCTATGATATGGTGTTATAATATTCATTATGAAAAATATTCATTATTTTTTCTTTAAATATTGAATTTAATTAAATTATTAAATATTCATGCTGAAAAGAGTGCTATTTACTGATGTGAAAATGTGTAATATTTGAATGATAATAACTATTATGAATAGAAAAACCAATATTTTATAAAATTAAATGTCTTTATTTAAAGCGATTAATACTTGTGCTTTGTTCTTTAAAAATATCTCGTAAATTAATTATTAAATTTATAAACAAAAAAATTTACAATCATGAATTCATAAAAGACACGTGCAAGCGATAAAGTGTATTGTCACGTGGCTTTATAATAAAATAAGAACAGGTTTATTATTAATATAAGTAAATAATATTGCATATGGCATTATAGTAATATATTGAACTAAATGCTCGTGTATGCAATTGTTCATTTTCATTAGAATGCCCTTTATTTAGTTTCATTCATTAATGTTGTCCTTGTTTTATAGTATAACAATTACAAATATTGTAAATATATAAAAAGTGTAATATTGAAATTAAAATATTTTGATAATAAAACTTCTAAATTCTAAATTTTACATAGATACAATTAACTCTTCAATTAATTTATTCCCAATGCTATTCAATTTCAAAAATAACTATGAAGAAGTAAATATTTGTAGTTCTTCTTGTTTCTAATGTTGAAAAATAAATTGATATTATGAAAATGAAAAAGAATAATTAACTTGTCGGCCTATTTATACGAATCTAAGAATAGTTCTGGATAGAATGTTTTATTTGCAAATTTGTACAATGTAAACTTACAAGTCCAACAGGTCTTAGTAATTTTCTACTTGTACTTTAGTTACATTTCTATGAACACTTCGTGCCATTTGTAAAATGTTTTTTCATCGAATATTTTATTAGCAATTATGGACGTTTAAGTATTTAAGGAGTACAGTATAGCTATGGCAATAATTATTTTTGAAATTAGAAACTTGCATTTTAATTTAAGATTAATATCCAGAGATTACACATACTTAATATAAATCCTCATTCACTTATAAATATTTCTAAGATTTTTTTAAGAAATAACATCTTCAAGTCTCAGAAATATAAAGTACTAAATTAATATTGGTAATGATTGTTTTATCAAAGTAAAAAATAATTGTAATAACAAAAAATTAGATGTTACTATTTTATTCTTATTTTTTAAATATATAATAAAAGTGATTCTTTCATTATTCAAATATGTTTATAAATATAGTAGTCATCAGAGATGAATTTTTCTTTGTGTAGGCAATAAAAAATTTTAACACTTAAACTAAAATTGAAATTAATAGTAGATAATAGAAAAAATTTACTAGCACCTTAAACAATATTTTTTACGTGAAAGAGTAGGGTGGAACAGTTAAATTATCCGACTGTAAAATAAATATCTTGCTTGCACTTTGAATTATTTATATATATATATATTATATGCTATATTTCCATACCTTAAATCAGTTCAATAATAATTCACAAGAAATCAAAAGAAGCATTGATTTAAAGTCGATATCAACATAACGTGAAGTATTAACACGAAGAATAATAGTATCCAGTGTAGGATATACGTTTAAAGATTTTTTTTTCACATATATTTGTAATTCATACTTATTAATAGTGATTGAGACGAATCGATTGGTATAGAAAAGATATTCTAAGGATTGCATTACACTCGCTATTAGGACTATCGAAATAAAAATCTAAATAATTTCACATGCAACAACTTCGATCCACATAAAGATGAGAAGTGAAATGTGGTTTTCATTAAAATGACCCCCAGCCTTTTAAAATTTCCGTGTAATCCTGCTTTACCAGCAGGCAAATAGATGCTTAGTCATACAGGATCGTTGCTACTGTCATTTTAATTAGCTCTGCCAATTAATGAAAATACTTTTCCTCTTTGTCTCATTGTATTTTTGCTTTGCATTTCTGAGAGATTATTTCTCAGCTTCTACAAAAAGTTCTCACTCGAATTTCTAATTTGCATATTCCTTGTGAATAAATTATTTGCCCGAGTATCGTTACATAATATAAAATGATCGCGATTTATATTATTTGCATAGATTATGAATTAAAGTGAGAGTGACTTTTATAATTAGGGAAACAGTAAATTTAATGCTAAGAAAGAAGAATCGAGGTTGTTTAGAGTAATATAAAAAGCATAAATGTAAAATATGTAAAATGCAGTTTCCTGAAAATGAATATTTTATAATGACGGTTAATACGAATACATATTATGTAAATACAAATTTTCACGCTTATACATTAAAATGACTGGTTAATATAAATACTTTGTTAAAAATTGATAAAATACGTCGTTCGCATATTTATCAGAACTTGCTTAATATTTTAATGCATATGTGCATAGCGAGAGAGAGAGAATAATCATAATAATTATCGTTTATAAATGTAATGTCGAAACTAAACAGTTTTAGTAAACACATGTACGTGCATAATAGAGCCGAGTAGTTTTATTAAAAATTTATGTTCTTATTTGAGAAAGCTCAAATACAGTGTAAATAATTTCATCGTGTTTCGAAATAAATCTAAATTTTCTTAATCGAAAGTCCCCATTATCTCTCTCACGTCTATTCGGATTGTCCGCGCAACCGAACGAGATCCGAGGTAATGCGAACATTTCGGACGCTCGTCGTTCCTGGCAACGCATTCCACGATATTTCGGTTAAGCGTCCGGTTGACGCGTTGATTAAGTTCTCGACGAGTGTCTCGTTCGCCGGTCTTTTGGGAATGATTTGGATGGTCGGTATGCGAAGGGGCCGAGCCGACGACGGATTCAATGAGAACGGGGAATCGCATTATTGTCCCGAGCACGGATTTAATGAGTAATGTGATTTTAATAGTCTTTTGGCGAAAGAAAATGCATTTCAAATTAGGTATAATGAAGTGTCGAGAATGTGCGTGTAGAGAATAAATTTTTGTGACAAGAGCGCGGATGAAATGTGGAAAGGATTCCTTCAACATTTTAAGAGCCGAGTATCGCAAGATATTTTGAGCGATGAGATTACGAGTGTGATATGTCAATGCATTTGTTAATTTAAAATTATCTTTCAAGCGGCTAGAATTTCATCTGACACTGAGACAAAATTAATTGCTTTCTTTCGCATTATATGTAAGGACATCTAATGAAGCAATAGACAAATAATTAATAATATAGACGTCAAGCATAAGCATTACATTGTGGGATAAATGCATGGAATTGTGAATTGGCATTAAATTTTAATAAAAATGAAATACTACTCCAAGTATACTCTCATCTGAAAGTATACTTTTACATTTCCGTAATTTTATAACTGCTACCATTATTTTTATTAGATGTAGAGTACCATGTAATAAGAAAGATGTCAATGTATTTGACTATTATTATGTATTATGTATTACCGTATTAACAATCAGTAGAGTTATTTAAATTTGGAAACTTTAATTAGCGTCCATTCTTAATAAAATTCCAACGTATTCGTGATAATTTTAAGCGATGAATATATTAATCAAAAGATTATGTATTTGATATTCATTGGTATTTATATATATATATATGAGATGTCAAATTTTCAGATAATACAAGTCTCTCGCAAATAAAATATACTGCAGCCAATAGAATTAAGGGCCATGGAAAGAAATTAACCAATAGAATAAAGGAATTCATCTTTTTAACGAATAAGAGAAAGTGTCGTTCAAGTTACGTGTTACGTGACAACATTAATGACCAAATGCAATGTAAATCTATTGATTCGCCAGCAATTTCAACGAATGACCGACAAATCCGTGATTCTCAAAATAACCAATTATTATGCCCCCCATGTAGTTGAAAAGCAGTAGCGTTTTGTTTATGTGAACGTCGGCCGATCGTCAAATACGCGCCTTTTGCTCCTCTCCAATGGTCAGCGACGATGGCGCGCGTCACGAAACAAAACATCGTGTGCCCCTGTCATGTTTTTCCCGGCGACAATGTTGATATCGCGGTTGCTGTCCAGTGATCGAGCGAGTGAGAAAATGACTTTGCACTTTCACGATACGTCCCTGCCCCAGCACACTTACAAAGCTACAAAAAGAGCAGTGCTTATGTAATATAAGCCCACGAGCGCCTCTACACTTTGCATTTTATGAGTCCATTATAAGAGTCGATCGAGTGTAAATAAAGAACTTTGGCAAATAAATGAATACTCGCATTAAATAGATCTGTGCTTAAATCCGGCGATTAAATGCAAAAGAAATAATTAATGCTATCGCTTTATATAAGATTTCGATGAATAATGAAGCTATAAAAAGGAGCGAGAGTACTATTAAAAAGGATAAGGATCGTTTTTATATGTGCAAACGCCGTTCAGTAAAAAATCCAATAAATTAATATGCAAAATAGCATTTACGCTCCAATCAATGAAATCGGCTGTTATAATTAAGCATATTGTTATTGCAATTTTAAATTGCAAGTTCGGTTTGAATTTCTTGAAATGCTTATATGCAGTATGTGCGATGCAACAATAGTGTGAGAATTTCTTGTGGGAGGGAAAAGCCGTTAGATCTATGCAGCGGAGGTGAAATCATTAGCTGGAAAAATTATAATTCGTAATATTTATGCTCTACTATCTTAGATGAATGTTATTTTTATTCGCAATGATATATTCTCGATTAATTTCATTAATTATTAATTAAAAAAAAAAAAAAACAACCATGAAGTTGAAGTAGACTGTAGAAACAAAGTATAATGTGAAGGGATTTTCTCATAACGATTAACTTAAAGTTGCTTAATTCCATAAAATACATGCTATTTGTGTTGCGAAATACAAAATAAAATAAAAATTATACAACGTATTATGAGCGAATCTATTAAGTAAATAAAACATTCTCTTCATCTTTCTCTTTAATCTTGACACGTAGATGATATTCTAACTCTAGTATTCTAAATATTCTATTTTGAATTACTTGCATTTTAGAGTATGTCTGTAAAAATAATTAACGACCGTATAAATTACTAACGGAAATAATAACAGAAATAAATAATGATGCGAGGAAATGTATTTTGTAGAAAATGCTTAATAATTATTGTACTTGATTAATTCCATATTCTGGAATCTTGAATATTGCAATAATTTGAATATATGTATTTCGCTTCTGAGTAAATTAAATTTAATGTACTTTTCCAATGATATATTAAGTATCTGTTGATTATATCGAGCAAAGTTACCGCGATGTGCCATTCATTACATGGACAATTAACTATTTAAGCACAATGAATACTTGAAAATATCATTTCATTTTTGTCCGGCAAGCAGAACAATTAAGTAGCTTAGAATATGCATCAAATAGTTGTATTATTTGAATTATAAATTTGCACGAATAAATGAAAGTAAAAGTAATGGGAATAAAGTTACGTAGATTATTAGGTCATAAGATTTTTTTCTGCCTAACGATGTGAACGCGGAACGGAAAATAGTAATTCGTTAAAAATTTTGATTATCGACGCAAGGAGTTGAAAAAAAATTTGAAAATCTCGAATACATTATTAGCTATTCAAATTTCACGACTGACTCCTCAGGCATTCGAATCTAAAAGTCAATAAGGCTTTATAAAATATTTCGAGGAGAAACAAAAGTGGAAAATATAAATATCGACGAAGATTCAAAAGATTCAAAATATAATGGGCCAATGTCTCGTGAATCACGGCAAATAATAAGACATTTTTCTTCCAAATTTCTCATTTAAAATCGAAAGATTATTCCTATCTATTTAGATTTGAAATTAAAAACAATAATCTTTCTAAATGGAGAAGCCGGAAAGCAGAAAAGAAATAGAATTTACGATTCCCTTACGAGTCAACAATTGCATTCTTCCCGCACCTAAACTAGTCTCCCTGAACTTCTCCGTCCATTGTGCCGGCGAAGAGAAAAATGGAAAGCATAGTACACACAGTCTTCTCCTCCTTGATATTCTGAATAGAAAATAGAGAATGGCCAAGGAGAGCAAGGTGCTGACCGAATATATAACTCTCCGCTAACGAAACTAAAAGAGTGACGGAGGGAGGAGAGACGGCCAGGGAGGCGGCCAGGGAGACAGCGATGGATAGATAGAGCGGAGAGAGCAGAGAGAGACAGAGAGAGAAATAGGTCCAAAAAATCTTGTAGTGCAACAGCTGCTACCGTTTTCTCAGCTCGTGTGAATAGGTGAGAAAGGACATCGAAGACGAATCGGAGCCTAAGCCAAAAAGGTAAGCGCGACTGCTTTACGACATAACGACGTTTATGCGTACGTTGTTATTATTGCCAGAACAGTGGCTTCGTCTCTCGGTGTTCTCGTAACACGATTCAACAATGGACTTAATCATATCCATCAAACATAGGGAGTTTCCTCGATGTGCAATACAACGGAATTCGCCCGAGACTCCTTGCCGTCTATGATTTTCGGATGTTATTGGAGAACTGTAAATAATGCATCGCCGATTCGAGCTTCGATAAATTTCCATCCGATAGGGCAGCCCGTGCAATTTAACGATTGTTTACTCGTAATCGTTTGCCGAATACACACTCTAAATATTTAAATGATTGGCTCGAACGAATTGAGAAATCGATTTCGAGTATTCACGCACACTCGTGGAATGATTTTGTTTCGCCCAACACATTACGATATTTTAATGCTCCTTCGCGATTCACAATTGCTTGGACTTGAAAGAGACAAGTCGATTAAGCGTTCTCTCGTTCGCTACTAGGAAATTATTTCGAATCCGAGATACGAGACGAATTGCTCAAGTGAGATAATTAAAATTTAGAGATAGACATTTTTTGTAAATACAATTAATAAATGTAAAATATAAATCTCTATTAGAGTTGCCGTATTTGGCATACATTTACTTACCGTAGAAAAATATGCCTGCAAATGATCCAATGGAAATTCTTGGAAAAACTGATCTTCCTTTCACTATTAAATATAAGGAGGAATAATTTTTTAATAATGAATGTGGTAATGAGTTGCACAGTCCAAAACTTTTGAAGGATAATACTTAATTTTTATTTTAATCTCCACTTACAGTACAATATTTATAGATTATTTGTTTCGCTCGGACTATAATAATCGAGTAACCGGTAGAACTATTAATATTTATCATAACAATAGATATACAAAGGTTACACGTTGCGAATAATGGATTGGGGGACAAAGTCACGAGGGGGAATAAAACCGGACGTCTTTTTATTTCACCCTCGAATGAGATGATTTTGTTTTCCTTATTTACTTTTTACGAGATCTCGAACAAAAAAAAGAAAAAGAAAAAAGAACACGTTCTTCTTTCACATCGTATTATTGAAATATCGAAGAAATTAAAAGAGTAACGCGAGAGAAAAGTTCGTTGAGAACGAAAAAATTTGAACGAACCTTCATCTCTCGCGGATGTTTAACGCGCACGCACGCATACATACATAAATCATAAATAATTAAACGTCAACATGAGTTCATCTAATCGATAAACAATTATTTGAATAAGTGATAATATATTCAAATGAGATTAAACTTTCTACAATGTGTATGTTCATCAAACTTTTCATGACCTTTTCTTTTCGTGACGTTTCACGCAAAGTTCAAAAATTTCCAAATAATATTAAACTATCGATCGATTTTCGAGCATCGAGGTAACGAAAAATTTAAACAATTAATTTCCTTTAAACTGTTTCGCTTTGTCGGTAAATGAGATATTCTCTGAAATATAATGTGTTGAGAGAAGGTAAGAGAATGAACCACAGAGTAAGCCGACGAAACTTGAAGAGCTATGTACAACAAAATTATTATGAGCATCGCGCGAGCCCAAAACATCCTTGAAAATACATTTTTTCCAACAATTTCACGTAGATTCGTTGATTCGCTAAAATGTTACACACTAACAGCAAACTCCTCATCTCTACGATCATCTCCGTAATTTACAAATTTTTTCGCTTTTACGCACGTATTATTTTAATATAAAATTTATGTGTTGATAGTATGCGTGAAAGAACAGTTGGCGTCGTATTAAATTAACAAATTAAACATTGTCGCATTATTCTAAAGCTCATTTCCTTCTTAAGCCTATTAGGAAGCAAACAAAAATTACACCTTTCGTATGTGCATGTGCGCGCGCGCGCATACGTGTGCGCACACGTAGGCGTATACACGCGTACGCACGGGAATTCGTCGATAAGAACAAAAAATGCATGAAGGTTGGCATTAGAAATACAAGATAATTGTTATAATGTGGTCCACGCGCATTTTCGTTAATCTCAGGATGTATCGGTATCCTTTCAAGAAAAGAGCGGAAAAACTTAACAACGATTCTAGTCTTACTCTACCGTAAGATTAATTCCTTTTCTCTTCCAAGGACAGATTTTCATTCTCATGAGTTTTATACTACCACTATTTACAGAGACATGCTAATTATTTACATTATTTTATTTATATAATACTCGAGCCGTTAATCAATGAGACGGCTCAGTTTATTCCTACGAACATAATAAGAGAGAATAAAATTATACGGCAGAAGAGAAGGATAGCGGAGGTTTTTTAGGCTAAAAGAACAAATTAAAATTTAAAACGTCTAAATACTAAAGGAAGAAAAGCCGAGATTCGTTCGGTTTTAAGAGCGAAATAATTAAATGACTCGTCGGTCGAATCTTAGGAACACAACACCGTAGAGGAAGTCAAAATTCCACGAAAACTTCCCCTTAATAAAACGATAATATACTTTTTTCAAAATAAAAAGAAATAAAAGAAACGAATACGAGCTAATAAATTAAGAGAAATTTGGATGAAATAATAGGCGCATTAGGTTTGCTCTTAATTAACATTCTCAATAATTTTCATTATTACAATTCGGACAATGTGTACGAAACTTGCAATCTACATTACGTAAATCCTAGTTACCACGAATTAGAAATTCCAGCGCGAGCCAAAATAGATAATAATAATTCATCAAACTGAAAACAATAATCAATAATAATAATATAAGAATTAAACTCAACACACACACACTCACTTTTAATAAATACTTTTCAAATCACTAGCCAAACAAGTACTCCTCGCCTAAACCTTTTTAATTCAAGATCAAACCCATCGCATGCATGAATCATCGGAGAGACGAAGTTGGATACAGAAACGTGGCTACTAGAAATTTTATAAAGAATTCGACGGAACTGAGAAGCTTCGTCGTTTGGTTTACTGTTTAAGGGGACTGGCTTTTGTTTGCTAATCATTGCTGCTTGAAGACTTGGAAGAACACTTGGAGTTAAGGAGAGATACCCAAATCGATCATTATTACTCAATTAATGGCCCTTTGCGCCTCGGGCCTACCAACACTTCACCAATCTTTATCGATCCGGAGAGTATCGCTGAAACTATCATGATTATTATTATTTGATGAAAATGAAGTGTGATTTTTTTTTTCTCTCTTTTTTTTTTTTACTTTTCTTTTTTTTCTCTATCTTTCTTTCTCTCGTTCCTCTCATAGTCTCTATACACGAAGGCTGCTATCTAAATTGGAAATAATCCGAATTCCCCTATCACGCCACTGTTCTCCACCGTGCCCCTCCACTTGCCTCTCAACCATCTTCAACGCCAACGGCAAAAACCCAGCCAAAGCTTTGGCCAATGACTGCACGCTAAATACGCAAAATCCTCAAGCTCAACGTCCAATCCAGCCATCTCCAGCCCATCGCTCGTCCAGGAGACCAAAGCCATGCCACGGGCTGCTCCTGCTCAACTTCACTAATCCTGGCTAACTCTCGGTGCAGGAGCAGCTGGTGAATTGCTCGGCGATTGCTCGACTCGCGCTTACCGCCGATACTCGCAGTGTCGTTGCTGGACGAGCGCGGCTCACAGCTAGGCTCGATCGGGTCAGAAGATGACCGTGAGGGGCCTGCGGAATTCGTTCCCAGGGCCGGCGGGCGCCGCCTGGTAGCCAGCGTATTGGCCGACCTGGGGGCCGAGGAGGCTCCCGGCCTGGGCCCCGGGATAGTAGCTCGAGAGGCTGCCCGCCCCGGGGCTCGAGGTCGACGTGGACGCCGAGGAGCTGGCGCTGGAGGAGCCAAGGTCGTTGCGCGTGCCGGCGTCGTTGTTACCTGAAGAGTTCGGGCCTTTGGAGACGAGGCCGTCCGGGGAGTCGGCGGCCGGCGAGCGGCTGAGGGAGCCGCCCGCCCCACCTGGACTCGCGTCTTCGTAAAGTTTGCTGGCGTCGTAGCCGGTGGCCGAGTGACGACTGTAATCCGTCAGAGCCGAGGGCTTTTGATGATGATGATGCTGCTGATGCTGCTGCTGCTGCTGCTGCTGGTCCATGTAGAGCTTCGACTGCTCGAAGTAGGCCTTGGCTGAGTCGAGGTAGCTGCGGTCGAGGTACGACTTTGGACTCGAGTCCAGGTACTTGGCATCCGAGTACATTGACATCGCGAGAGTCGAAGGGGGCATGTACGCAGCTCTGTACTTGTCAGCTTCCATCGAGTACTTCATGGCGTCCATCGAGCTCACCACCTGTAACACACATTACAATTCTTTAGAGTTGCGTTATTCTTAGGATGGGCCTGGTATTTGTGATTTCGAATTGAAGATACGTCGGCTACTGTGATTAGTAGTAATAGCGATGGTGTTGGGGAACGACTGAAGAATAAATTAATTATTGCCAACAATCATCGAGTTTCATCGTATTATTAGCTCCGTGGAGTATACGATCACAATTGTACATTTCAATGTACATCTTCTGTCAATGGTAGTTTATGTAATATTACGAACTCGAAGCGCATGATTCTAAAATGATCTAAAAGAACTAAAACACAAGGTTTCGAGATTTAAAAATTGGTATAGCGCAATGAAGCCTGAAGAAATTAAATTTATTTCGAATGTCCATGTATATATATATTGGGCAGTATATAAATTAATAAACGCCTACTACGCGCACGCGCGAGTATAAAGAGATGGAAGAAAACAAAAAGAAAAGCCTCTCTTGAATAAAATGTGCCAATATAAATATTTTTGGTTTTTTTGCCTTTTTTTTGCGTTTTTTTGCGTTTTTTTCAACGCGCAGTAGTATATTACAAATATAAGTAATTTTACATAGAATATCCGAGTGTAAGTATGACAGATGCCATAATCTACCACCAAATAATAAGAAAGGAATCTAAATATAGTTAAAAAGTGTTAAAAAGAAATGAGTGAGCACGTATGCCGATGGCGCAAATCTGTAAAATAAAAGGAAAAAATGAGACTGAAATAAACGAGTATGTGAGAAATGGTGCTAATATAAAAGCTTTTGTGAAGGTGACAATTTACGTTCGGTTTCGCCGTGTTTAAATTTATGCGTAAATTATGCTTTGGGCTCCTGGCATCCCGCGGCTAGAATATCACATGCTCTACTCCTTTCTCCTTCGGCTCTCTCTCTCTCTCTCTCTCTCTCTCTCTCTGGCACACACATAGGCACAACACACGCACAACACAACACGCGCGCGCGCGCGCGTCAGCGGGCTTTCGAGTGCGGGCAGGAGATTGTGTATTGGTGCGTATGTGTTTGTACAGTCGTTTGTTGCATCGCATAAAAACGGCAGCAATATGCACCTGTAAAAATGAACCTTTCGCACCTGTCTTATGCTTCGATGGCGCGTATGTTTATAGGTGTACGGTCGAAGCGAGTTTCGCATTAATTTGGCCAAAAATATGCCAAGTCATGCTCAAGATTAAGTCACAAACTCTTATTTTATTGAATTTCTATTCAAATTTTTCCACAACTCGCCTCAGCCCTGATCTAAATGATGTATTTAGCTGAAATGTAATTTGAATGGGAAATAAAATTAAATTCGAAATATAGTTAATCATTTGAAAGGAGGCACTAAAATTATCATAATATTATTTTAAGCTTTGTAAAATTTTTATTATATACTAATAAAGCTTCGCTCCATCTGCTTTTAGTTTCTTTATCTGCCACGACAATGAGAAGTTTTAATTTATGAAACTGGCACGACGCGAAGCTTATATCATTAAAGTCGACGAATATATTTTCATATATTGCATATCTATTGTGTATCCGCAGCCACTGATGCCCATTTTTTTGGAATAAGTACGCGATTAAAAATAGTCAATTGGCAAGACGTGGAAGCCAAGAAGCGAGAAAATTTTACCCACACACTATCCGCCTCGATACAATGCCGTGAAATGCTTTCATTTTTTTTGCAATACCCTTTATTTGGTAATGATTGGGCACTCGGTGCCGCGTATTACGCGATTATATGCATCGAAAGTGTCATCAAAGCATAGTTAAACAGCGTATTTATAGAGATTGCAAATGTCCGCGCGTCAACTTGAGGAAGCAGCAGATAAGAGAGAAGATGCGCGCACAGTGATTAACGAGCCTGATTTTAATCGAGAGAAAATCTCGATCGCGCATAAAAATCGTTGGATTAAATTGAAGAGAGCTTCCATCTACGAGCGGGATAAAAAAAAAGGGAGATAAGACAGAGATGAAAAAAAGAGTTTACGAGAGGCAGCACACTGACGAATTAATTGCCTTTCGTTATAAATCTCCTCCGCGTGTTTCTCGTCGTCCTCCACCTCCTTTTTCGCCTCTTCGCCATTCCAGTGCTACTCGCTAATAACTTGACACGCCCCTCGCTACGAAATGGCTACCGGTTGCCTTTACGGCCACTACTGGCTTGCAAAATCGAAGGTCACTGGCGATTTTCAAAATCTTCCCGCTCTCTCCTCTCCACCTCGCCTCTTCATTTCTCTCGTGGGTGGATGGTGGGCGAGAGGAAATGCCACGGCGCTATTCTATTATAAATCAAACACCAAAAACTCCATCTCCACAAATATATGTACGTGAGATAAAGTTGCTGAAAAATGGATGATAAGGTTAATAATATAACCTCTCTGTATAAGTAATAGGGAAGAGATGGTTAAGTCAGTGCTGTAACTTATGCCGCTCGTCGAATTTACATATTTCGTGCCTTCCTAAATATGCAAAGCCATTTTTAATATCTAAATGAAAAAAGTCTCGAATAATCTTTAAAAAAAAAAAAAAAAGTGAGGAAATTTAATAATGTTTTCAACGTCTCTTTTTTTTTTTTCTTTCCAACGAAACTAGCAACTACTTATTTTTAGATGCTCGAAAGGACTTGCCTTTAAGCGCGAAGTAACATTATTACTTAATTAATTGATTAATTAGAAAGAGTGAATTGTAATTAACAGTTGGATTAAGCGTTTAAATTATTTTATGCTAATTGTATTACTAGAATGCTGAATCTCACTCAAATCCAGCCAAAGGGGAAAAATGAAAAAAAGACATAAAAAAAACTCTATAATACGTAATATTTTATTAAGCAAACATCAAGCCATTTATTGCTAGGCCCACCAACAATTATTTCTATTAATTTATATTAAATTAATGCCAGTCCAATTGAATATACTCGTTGAGTGTACGAAATGCACTATTCTCGATATTACGTAATTCGTGAAATTCATGCCATCTCTATCAGCCTTCTTCCTTCCATCCATACGAGTGATTTAAGGTTTTGCTTTCGAAGCGTAGGCAAAGGTTCGCTTTTTTTAAGCAGATAGTCCGAGAAATTCGACCATAATAAAGCAGATCTACGGCAATTCGCACGAGGCGATGAATTCAGCGACGGGAAAGTACACACTCGCCGTTATAAATTCCTTTGCGGCCGAAAGAAAGTGCGAGCAAAAAGAATAGAGGCAGAAAGGGTAGGCGCGTATATATATTCCTAATATTCTGCAATTCGCCGCAAAAGAAAGAAACAGAGGAGAGAAGGGAAAACGTCTCGATATGAATCCTTTGTCGGATCGTTAAGCGGCTTTGTTGGGATGATTTACACACACCGGCTTTATATATATATATAGGTGGCTCGTTCTCTTTCTTCGACGTTATATTCCTTCGCAACCAATTGATTATTATTATACTATTGCTGGTTGCTGCTGCTAGTGTCGTTGTTGCTGACCTCGGCGTGTTCGGTGTGAGTATAATTTTGATGGAACGCAAACGCGCGTGCTTCTTCTACCTTCGGCTCTACATTGATCATCTCCTCCTCGCTCTCTTACGTTTTGCATTTCAAATGATTATAAATAGTTTTCAAATTTTACGGCGTACACTATAGAAGATGTAACTTTATTTATTTTCAATTGCTCGAGCTCGTTAATTAACTAATTACTAGCGCTTAACTTTCATAAGTCGTTGCTTATGACAACCGAGCCACGCTCCACGGGCATGATTTGCAATGCTTTATCTGCTTTTCTCACCCAAAACAGTATAAAACAATAATAATCGCAATAATAAGTAACAAAAATCTAACACTATATTCATATAATAATGATGATAATAGTGATGGAATAGTCATTGAAAAAAAAAAAATGATAAACGCGATTGAAAAGTCCTTAAGATTATACATATTTTTGCAGTTACAAACAAAATTTACAGTATTTTATACAAAACTCAATTGCCAACGATAAATAGTCGATTCGACTGATACTTCTCATTTGGTTTAGAATGATATACAATTGTTGAAAAATGTAATATAACGTTATCGATGTTAAGGTGCGAGTAACTGGGCCACACATTAATACCGAATGGCTTAAATACTAATAAACATTCACGAGTTTATGCAAATTTACTGTAAAACTATGGATTGTCAAGTGCACATTGGAATCACGAGAAGCATGTCATTTTGTCTATATCAGTGAGTTTAAAATATATTTTAAGCAAGATATATCATTAGTATTATTAGATTATTAGCAATGAAGTCTTAATAAATGCTCGAGTGGTTACGTTACGTTTGTATTATGCCTTTTTCGCGTTGCCAATGATAAATATACCATTGAAAAAGAATTACGTATTCAATTGTCTAATCATCAAAGATTTTACTGGAAAATAACGCGTGTCAAAGATGTTCTGATAGGAGGAAAAAATATATATCAACAATGCCTATACAATAATGCGGTAGTCTTTCTAAAAAAAAATGAAAAAGAGGCAAAAATCAATGAAATAAAGGAAGTCAGTTGATCAAATATGAAAAGATGACAAAGCGTCGGAGACAAAAGTGAAGAATCTACTATTCAATACCAAAAAAAAAAACCAAGAATATAAATATTTTACATATAAAAAGTAAAAGACCTCGCACTTTTCGTCATTCTTTTTCATTCTTTTTCTCGGTGTTCGTCAGAAAATCAGACACGTCTCGCTACTATTGCGACGTGTCACAATTTTTCTCTCCACCTTTAGCCAATCAATCGTCTCTTTTCTTACGTATAGCAGCGATTGAACGTGGAAGAGAAATGACAAGACGCGCACGAGTTTAAGTCTCGTGTTGCATTTACTCGAGGAAACTTGTCTATTATGTGCAGACATAACATGCGTTTGAGCACGAGAGAACTCGATTGTGAGTTCGGAGCATTGGAGTCACGATATAACCAAATAAAATTGGCATTATATAGAAAGTTTAGAATTTATTGTACATTAGCCGGAATTAGCAAGGCTTCATCCATTAGTGTATTTGAAATGTTTTACATCGCAGAAATTGTACGTACTTTGTGCGGCTATTTTTTTATAATTTCAACTTTACAACGTCGTACAGTCCATAAACGATGATTAATATTGTATTTCGTAACTGATGAGCAGATTTTATAAAATGCGCGCGCTTGTGAGTTACGAATACGGACATAATAAAATGTAATTTTCAAATGTTCTATCATTTGAAATGATAATAAATGATGCTCGATGAAGAGAAATTACAAATAACAAAGTATAATGAATGTTTGAATGTTGAAAATCTATTTTCAAACATTGCACATTTCAATTTTAAATATTTCTTTTGTCCAACGCCCCCCCCCCCCCCACCTCACTCTCACTCTCTCTCGCTCCCATTCGCGTGCTCCTTTTCTTTACAAAGGCGTATGATGTATTAAAGTATTTTTGCTAAAATTAATGTAATATACAATAAATTATAATACCAAGATCAGATGTAAGATTAAACGTGAGCGTGGAAATAAATTACGTAAAAATTCAAAAAAAGGGAAAAAAATGGCTTGAAAGTTGAAATCCATTGTATCGGAAATTTAAAGCCTCGGCTATTTAAAATTAAAATTTGTAGATAAGAAATATTTTCATTGAATATCATCAGCGTCTGCATTACCAATTGTCTAATGAATCACCGACACAAGCCGCATCACGCAAACACACAAAAACTCCACAGCAATAAAATAATTAACAACGCACTATCCCTCCGCAGCAAAGATTTATATTCAATTCATAATTAAAAATCCCCTCACACACCGATATTGCTCAGCCCCGCCAAATCCTCAAACCCACCCTCACCCCACATCCCATCTCCCATCCCCGCACCCACGACCAAAATAATGCATCATTTATAATTAAAGGCCGATGCAACCAACTGCCTCTCCCATCATTCCCTCCCCAAACTCCCAGCCCAGCAAATCCCCGCCGTGGAAGGCTCACCTGTGCCGGGGCCGTGAGCCCAGCCGACATCGCGGCCGCCGATTGCTGGGCAGCAGCTGCCGCGGCCGCGGCCATACTCGCCGCTGATAAGGAGCCGTAGGCCGCTGCCGGTCCATAGTACGAGCCCATGCCCGCCTGGCCGATGCCACCCGGCATGCCTGAAACACAAGCAAATAACTTTTATTAGGGATACCGGATACTGGTTGCGATCTGTGAAGGTATGAGGCGGCGGCGGCGGCGGCGCTGGTTGGCATTGCGCTGATAGTGTCAGTCGAGGGCTCAGCTGCGTAGCTTCGACGCCCATCGATCTGGTTAGATTAATGTTTGGCGGCTTTGCAAATTCGAGTGATTTGGTATTTTTTTATTGAAGAGGAGTGGGTACTGTTTCGTTTGACTGGGATGCGCCCAGCAGCCAAGCGTATTAAATCTTAAGACTGGACGATAGATAGATAAATAGATAGTAGAGTACAGAGTGTTTTTTTTAAACGTAAATTAATAGTGATTAATTTTATGTAAATGCTACTTTTGATTTAAAAAAATTGGCCTCTCGTTCTGTTGGGCAAAATTAATTTTATTATTCGCCTTACATAGGTGTCGGATGTATATATGTCTTTATACATTAGCTTTCTCTATTAAGAATTATCGACATTTGAAAGCAGCCAATATTTTACACGTCTGCATTAACTATAAAATTAATAAGAATCCTTTTATAACCATTTGCGCCGCCTTCCGCTTCATACAAAATTCGTACCCAAGCATCCCTTCCCACGTGTTAAATCCGTCTCTTCGCGCTAACATTATACCTCCTTGACTCTTCGCACTCCAAGAAACATTTGCATAATGAAACAGAAAAGGCTCGCAAAATAAAAATAGAACCATAGAATAAGCAGGAATAAGAGAGAGAGAGACGCGGCGAGAGAGAGAGTCAAGCCCCGTAAGAAATTTTAAACAAAAAGCTGAGCCTGAGTCATTCGAACAAATCAATCGACCCAAGAGCAAAAGAAAAGAAGAAGGGGGAAAGAAAGATTGCGTGCGTTTGCGCTTGTGTGCGCTTGTGCGTGCGCGCGTGTGTGTGTGTCAAAGAGACAGAGAGAGAGAGAGAGAGAGAGAGAGAGAGAGGGAGGGAGAGGGAGGGAGAGGGAGAGAGAAAAGAGGACGCGCACGAATACTAGGAAAATAGAGAAAAGAGTAATGGACGGAGTGAGAGAGAGAGATAGCGATAGCGACGGGTTGGGAAGAGGTAGGTTTGTTGGCCAAAAGTCGAAGGCAGCTTAGAAAGACACGTCGCTCACGGTTCATTTATGGCTCGGGGTACAACTTTAAAAAGGTGCGAGATGATTGGCGTTGACGCCCGCGAGATTTATGGTTGGTCAAGCGAGTCGGGAATCGAAAAAAGTCGCTTTTTATTGTTATAAAGCTACAGGCCGCGGTGAAAATTTATTTTCATTCCGTCGATAAAAACAATATGTCTTAACAATATTTGTTTGCTCAGCGACTCTTTTCAGGCGTCACTCGACGTACGCCAATTCGGATAACTTATTATTGCACTTAATTTATTAGCGTTTGAACAATGCGCGCGTGCGTTAGTGCAATAAAATACTGTTATCTCGGCTTATTAATGCTGATTTATGGATAAAATCTTACTTTCTGCGAAGGGGAATTTAAATGCTTGATTATTTTATAAATTGTGTATACGTGACTTCACGATCCGTAAATTCACCTCAAAGCTCCTCCTTAATGGTATTATTAATGAACATTTGTTTGAAATTAATTGAAAAATTTGGAAATTTAGATGCAATTTCAATAAATTGAAAAACTGCATTGGCATTTTTCATCTTAAAAATTTAATTGTACATTTGAATATTAGCCATACCGTTACATGAACGACCAAATTCATTTGACCAATTTACTTTTACTTAACATACTTCAAATGCAATTCTCAATATTTCTTTTTCATACATGACATTTAATATTTACACGTTTTTTATTTCATTTACATATATTGCCCATTTAGAGCATATAATTCATTGTAATTAAGCTTTAGACTTTGTGAGTTTTAACCTCGCATTACATTCACGAGTAACTATGCAAACGCATTTCATTATTAATGAAGCCAAGTAATGTTGAGAATTCTTAAAAAGAAAAATTCTAATCGTGCGCACGTAAGAAAGTGAGAAAGTGAGTGAGGCGAGTAATTAAATACCCAAGTAGAAATAGTATTATTGGTATTGAATCTAATTGTTTAATTATTCAAATGCTTAGCTTGTTTAATACGGCCTTGAGCATCCAAGTCAAGAGACTAAAGAAATGCAAATAAAGTAAGAACAATCAACGAAGTAGCGACTGCTCCGCGTTTCATATGGTAAATCCGTAATTACACCTCACACATCAACTTCACTCTGTACATACGTACGTACCTATGAATTTTCAAAATGAAAAATTAAAAAAAATGAAGAAAAAGAACAGCCTACTAAGCTTACTAAAAGCCTCATTTTGTAACATGTTACATTGTAAAATTGAGACCATGGAATAATAATAGCTTGTAATTATAATTTTATTTCACATTATTTTTCGAGCATAAATGCCCATTTCGTGCCTCTGATATCTTTAATAATTGGCATTTTATTTGAGCAGCCTATTTGCAATTGATTTAGAATAAAACTTTCAATGTTCGCGTTTCTTCGTATCTGTCGTATTCAAATGTAAATTCAACGCATTAACTTGGCACGCCGTATTAATGATAATAATGATCCTAATAGCAATGTAATGATAGCACGATGAAATTATAATACTTTTATTCCAATATGATTGATCACTTATAAAACGTGAATTTCGGCTCCCCGCAAGTATTCGTGCCAATTAGCCGGGAATCAGGAAATTAAGAGGCTCTTTGCACCTAAACGCCCCCCCCCCAGCTTTGACTAAGTATCGGGCTAATAATGCCAATGCTCGAATGCCTTGGGTGAAGCGTGTGCATACATAGCGACCGATCGTTCTAATATTTTATAATTAGAGGGGCTCGATTGAGCAAGAGCGGGCACGAGCACCGGCGCACACACACACACACACGGGCTTTCAATCTCGATAGATCGCACTTCTCGATCGCCCGCACAATTGCTCGTGCAAAATATTTATCCACCGGCGCAGCATTGACGCTGTTCACTTAAGGCCCCGGGACAAAAGTAATTGGAGGACGCGGGGGTGCCGTGCAATCAGCAATGGCGCCCATCTGTCGAGCAGATGTCCGCGCACGCGTTTACACGGATGCAGCGTTCGCGGGATTTGTCGGGCTCCATTGTTTTGCCGAGCCTATTATTAGGGCTCAGCACGAGATGAGCTACGAGCGTGGAGTAAAGAGCTTGCGAGATGGTGTGCGTGTGTGCGTGTGGCAGGCAGGGCTGCGCTCGAGTGCGAGATTGGATACTTGATTGATCGGAAGGAGGTGGCGGCGTACCTGTGCCGAGATCCAAGGTGGGCAGTCGTCGGGGCAAAATGGATATGTTGTGGCCTGTTTTACGAGGTGAATTATTTGGGAGTGAAAATTGTTGTTGTTTAACGGTACGCGTGAGCTCGTCTCGGATCGCGTGACATTGGTGTGATAGAGTGTCGGGGCATTGACATTCAGAGACGTTGCCATTCGACTGTAATTTGAGCTTTAAAAATCATCGGAAAACATGAAAAATTGTATCGCTGCTAAAGTTTCAGCCTATTTAGCGTAGCTGCAAATATTACAGGCTTACGCGAAATGATTAGACGCTTGGTTTAAGGCGATAATGCAATTCGTCTTTGAGCTGCCATTAATAATGCCAAAGTGACGACAAAGTCATCAAATTGTTTGATATACTCAATTTTATCCTTTCATTGGATTTTCAAAGGCGTTTGTGGAATCTTTTTTCGAATATTAGCGAATTCAATGATTTTCCAGCTTAGAGCGTCGCCGAATTTCTCCAATCCAAATGGCATTATTTCCACACTTTCAATGCTCAATATACATTTATAATTGAGCTGGCGTACAATATCAATGATTAAAATGAAACAATGAGTTTAGGAGAAGGGAGAAAGATAACGTGGAGCATTGAAAGGGGGAGAATGAATAATAAACGTAAAAGGAAAGAAAGAAAAAAAGACGAGTACGTACGCGTCCCCAGGCCTCTCAATTACGCTTCAAGTATGTGCTGCACACTTTTTTTATTTCATGGCGAGCTTTAGTCTAAAGGGCACGGATACTTTTTTTCTGCTGATCTTGATTATCGTTATGCCGTTGAGCTTTTTGTTTAGTCGTATGCGACGCGCAAAGTGTCAGGTAATTAGAAGCGAAATCGATTGGCGCCGACGTATGTGTGAATGTAATTTTGAAAGACCAATACAAAGCCACGGCGGCCTAATAAGTGCTTAAAAATTTGCAATTGTTTTAAATAATGCGGCGTCCTTGCGAAAGAAAAAACATTCCTCCTTTATTATTATTATAATCCGTCGTTTTTAATCTCGTAATACGTAATACCCAATTGTGGTCCAAGTCATTTGTTTTATTATTGATTGGAGATGTAATAGGGCTTTGGTCGAAAGTGTGAGCAATTTATATGAAATAAAATAAATTATTATATATGGAAGTGATAAAATAAGTGAAAGGTAACTAGATGTATTATTGGAATGAGCAACATAGTTCTTGTAAGTTACAATAGATTTACGTCGACTGGGAGAATGTTGTAGTGGAAATTTTTATAAAAACCATTATAAGGTAAAATTTCGAAATGTCATTGTACTTTGAAACATTTATGGAGAATCAATAAATCATAAATAACAAATGATAGAATGCAAAGACAAAATAAAATAGTGAAAGTGTGCACATTATAAATCAAATTCCTGCAATTGTATTAGTATTTTTTGATCGCTGCCTCCCTCGTAAAGAACTCGAAAATTTCGGCCGCGCAAACGCAATCTTCAAGATCAATTTTATTAGATGAAAAAAATCTATTTCGCTAAGTTCGCGATGGGCCTACCAATAAAGACGTCCGACTATTATTTATTACCCTTTGATCAAAAAAAAAAACAATAGAATAATATTCGGCCAATAAACAAAATCCTTTTGTTTCCACGTTATTTAATCCGAGCCATTAAAAAGTCGAATGCATTGTGTCCGAAGGAGAGTATCTTTATCTTCCAAGATGAGATGAAGAAACGAATGATTTTATGCTAATTACGTCGAGTCACAGCACCGGTGCAATTTGCATACGTAATGGAACTCCACGAGTACATAATTCTCATTAAAAACGAACGGAGCGGGATTAAAAAATAAACTCACCCCGGAATTGAATCGGGCCGTTGAAAAATATTTACAGCGATGCGATAAATCCGCGAAATCGCGACTAACCCGATTAAAGGCCTCGCGTAATCGCCGCCATTAATCACGTGGATTCATCGGATGCTTGCACGCGATGGCATAAACCTGTCAACCAATCGATTATTTATCGGATTGTCTCGCATCCAACGTGTGTTCCCTTACGCCCGATCTCTCTTCCTTCCTCGCACTAAGATTTATTCTAACCATCTTTAGAGTGCAAAAGAACTTTAGGGTAAAAAAAAAAAGTTGATACCACGACGGTCAATACTTTAAGAGTATTCTTTCACTCATTGGATCGCACTCGCGCCTCCACGAAACTCCCCAACAAGCTTACTTTACACTTTTTCCATTACTTTTTCTGCAATTACAATTTTTACTCTTACGTCAATTGACGTTAATTATTTTTTTCTTTTGTTTTACTGCTTTCTTATTACAATCGATTTTTACGGTATTTTGCTGCAAAATTCATTTTATACTGTCGATAAAAACATCGTAGAATTACTTTTTGAATCTAGCTCTGTTAACCCTAACACTCGAATATATATATATGCACGTGTGTGTACATACGTTTCCGTGTAATAATTGCATGCAAATAGTGAAATAACAAATTTTCATACATGTATGTGTGCGCGCGTAAGGTCATAGAAAAGGTCACAAGAGAGCCCCTAATATTACTGCAAAAGCTTTGTTTATGAATATAAAATTAATTTTTATAGCCTATGTAAAATATAATTATGAAATGCCGTAAATACTGGGTAAATATAATATAAATATAATTGTCGAAGAATGAAGATATTACTCCAGCTCGGAGTGTATATTGAACGTGCGTGTACGTGAATAACCGGATTCTTAAGCTTTTTCATAAGCTCATTGATTAACCACTAAATTGCTTTTTAACACCCCATAAAGAAAAAAAATTCATTTAATGGACTACCAAGAAATAACAATTTAAAAGAAAATTAGATCACTTACTGGCTCTCAGAGCATCCATAGGTACACTGGGATAGGGGATGCTGTATGGGTAACCCTCTTTACGGTGAGTCTTTGGCTTTCTTCGCGGTCTGTATTTGTAATCTGGATGCTCCTTCATGTGCATCGCCCTTAACCTTTTGGCTTCGTCGATAAAAGGCAGCTTCTCCTCCTCGGTCAAGAGCTTCCATTCCGCACCTGTAAACACGAGCACACAAACAGCATTTAGATGGAGAAGGATTAGCCTCCTCTACACCTTCGACTTATTTCACTCTATATTTCACATTTAGACGTAGCCTTGCGTTACGAGTAAAAGCAATCGCTCCTCGCAATAAAAGAATAATATTTCTTAACAATAATCTTAACGAAAAAATCACTTGGATTTATTCCAATTATTTTCCAGCTAATATTCAATTTTTCAGCTAATATCCAGTGCAAAATATTCACGCGCGGTTCAATAATCCGTGCAATTTAACCAAGTACTTTGGAATAAGAAAACGAGCGGAAATAATCAGCGAGAAAGCAATTAGAGAAAGTGATCCTATCCCCATTCATTAGACATTAGACGCATTGAATCGAAGCCACGCACTTTCGTCCGCATGGCGCAATAAAGCGCGCCAAAGGAAATAAAAAAAAGCAAAGCCAAGGTGTCACAAGTACACGCGAACAAAACTCTACAACTGCGCAGCAAGAGAGACCGAAGTGGAAGAAAAAAAGCTCGCTCAGCACAATGAATCGCGTGCGTAGCTCAACTCGACCTCCGATGCCGGCAATTGTACATGGAAATTGGCCGAGCGACGACTCAACCCACGATATATTAATTACCACTTATTGGCCGAGGATCGCCTATCGCCGCCAAGGACAGGAAAACTAGCGAAAACTGACCTCGGCCACGAATATCGCTGTCCTGGCTTTTTGTCTAATTGTTTGTTAATTGATAGGCTTGTTTCTGGTGGTACTGAGATGGCAATGATATTTTGTCTGCGAAAGTTCCAAGTGACTCCAACTTGAATTATTCACGATCCAATAATTCGTTTGTTGTATTGGCATTTTGCGCGTTAAATAAAATAGGCTGGACGATTGTATGGCTCTTTAAAATAACAGTTTATCTGTCAGGGTGAGATGTGGATATTGGACGAGATTTCGTGAGCAATTGCATAAATAGATATGCGTGCGTGCGTATTTAATGGCGATTAACAAGGATGTAAAATGCCGTAGGACGATTAATAAGCAAACTGTGAGCTGAAATGTAATAAAGGAGACGCAATATCGAGGCTTTTGTTGGGAACGAAGGGAAAAAGGTGAGCGCGACAGCTAAATGGAGGAAGAGAACGTTACGGAGGCATTGCAATCTGAGCGAGTAGTGGCGGTAAGGCGCACGTGTGTGCCGACAATCGTGAACAAAGCTGACAATGGAAGAGCAGCGAGGATGACGACATCGACAGCTCCTCCAGAATCAACCTTGCAACCCCTTCGGCTGCTCTATGGCTCGGTGAAAAAGACACGTTCGAATGCGTTAATTTGAATTCGAGGCTGAAAAGCAATGCTTGCCAATAATCGTTTTATTCGTTGGCGTAAAAGGAACGAGGCTGCCGCGCCTCATTCTGCCCATCAACGACGATAAACATCTCCTGGCGGTGCGTTCACCCCTGGAATTTTGGGCTTCCGGGGTCTAAGGTCGCGCCGCCTCCGTCCCGCTGGACAATTGGACACATGCTCGGGCGGAGAAGTGGGATGCTGCCGGCGACAAAGATGCGACAGTTGTTCCCTTGGTTGCGACAGTTGTTAAGATTCTTGAATAACCTCGGATTTAAAGTGTCAATGACAAGAGATTTTTTTCTTTTTCTTTTTTTTCACCAACGAATAATCATGCCGCAGACTTCCAGTCTGATCCACATCGTTTTAAATGTCGTTGGCTAGTGGCGGAAGTGAGCCGACACGATGCATAAGCGTACCTTATTCAACTGCGAGAGTGATCTTCTTCTTCTTTTTTCTTTTATATTATCTTTTTTCTTTCTTTTTTGATTGCACTTAAAGCCCCTGATATGGGAATAATTAGTTTTTGGGTAATGGTGGCTATGAATATAAATTTATTGCGCTTTATTGTGAAATGAGATAAACGGTTTTTAAAGGACCGTCTATTATAAATCGATTGAAAGGGAGGATTGCATAGTTGAAGCGACAGAGTAATTTAAATAACTTAAGAAATGTGAGAACTCGGCTTGTTAATGCGGCGCTGACTATTTTGAAACTGCTTGTAGAGTTGAAAGTACATGAATAAAATGATTAATCGACGCAACGAAAATTTCCTCCATTCAGACAAACAATGATGCCCTAATAACAATAAAGTTCACAATTCTTCTAAATTTACAATTCCACAAAAGATATTTAGAATTTGCATGAGTTAAGTTGGTAATAAATGCCCACGAGGTAGTCAAACGTTTAACGTACGATTTTAAGCTAAATTCTCTTGATATTGATTGTTAATTGTTGAAAATCTATATATTGTTAAGATCTATTAAGCCGCATGTCCGCACAATAAATATTATGGAATGATGCAAATATTCTATTAGGACGGAATAACTGCTCAACTCTTGCTCTATTCAAATGACCAAAACTTTGCTAGTATAAACAAAGCTGCCGCAGTGAAATAGAGAGAGAGAGAGAGAGAGTTTCACTGAGGAGTCCAGGTTGTCCTTCATAAAACGGACAAACAAGTTTTCGCTCGATGCATTTTTTCCTCCTTTGTTCTTTCGGTGTACTTTTTTTCTTTGCCCTTTGTGTCAGATCAACAGAGTTTGCGTTTTTGTCTTTCTCTCGTTAGAACTCACCTTGCGTGCTCGTCTTCGCTTCTTTTTGTCTTCTTTTATATATCTTATTGTCTCGATCTCCCCTTGTGCTCTTATCCCCTTATACACACTCTCTCATTTATACTGGGCACACAATGTTCAACTAACTCCACCCCCCCCCTCCCCCATTCTCTCTCCCCAGTGCAAACGAGCTTTTATTAAACACTGTCTTAATCTTGCGCTCGGCTATAATAGGATTTAGTAATCTAAACTATAATTTAGTTAATTGTAACGAAAACTCGGTGCGGTTATACTGAAAATAGTGAGTGCTAAGCACTTTAGCAGCGAATCCAAGCTTTATTAACGACAACTAATTTCACCAATTCTATCCACGTGTGCATATATACATATCCACATGTGCATATATATATATGTATATATATATATATATATTATTTATATTGAAAATTTAGTTTGAACTGGTTTTATATTCATTTTTCTGTAAATTTAATTGAAAAATATTATTAATCAAAAGATTCACTTTAAATTCTCCGTACACTCGTAAAATTCCAACAACAATTGCAGTGATAAAACATATCGATACTCTGCTTCGAATGAACCAACTCAATCCCAATAATTGACAATTATATAATAATAATACGAAATTCTTCCCCACAACCAAGAAATGCAATATAAAAATCATATAAACCCGAATAATATAAACATAATCGATTAATAATAGCTAATGTCTTAATGAGTAAGGTCTAAAATTCGTCATTTTTGTCATAGGATTTGAAAATAATTGAAGCCAGAGGGCGTTAATAACTAATTGAAGCGAATAAAATCCAGCAGACGTGAAACCAATTCGCACCCTCACCTGCTTTACAAGATGTGTATTCGTATGTGAATGTGAACTGTAGACGATATAGACAGACAGATTGAACGAGCTTTCACTCCTCTTGTTCGCGACAATGGGGCAAAAGTTGTTGGAGAATCGCTCACTCCCGAGATTCTCAGAGAGAGAGAGAGTGTGTGTGTGAGAGAGACTGTGTGTGTGTGTG
>JAPYYT010001266.1:0-29378 GCA_030522565.1 Ceratosolen corneri
CTCTTTCTCCCACTCACTCTCTCAATATCTCTAGTGTGTCTCCCACTTCCCACTCTCCTTCTTGTCTTTTGACTTCTCTTTCTCGCTGTCCTTTGTTTTCCTTAGAAAGGTCTGCCCTCCTCGGCACGCAACTCCTATGGTGATACGTACTAATAAGAGTGGGGCTTTTGCTTTCTGGCCTCGTATATCGCCCGCTTTTCTCGCATTTGATCGGCCCTGCGATTTTATTGTATTTATAAATGCCGCGGAAATCGCGATCTTCGCCGTACAATTTCTCGCCTTGGCAATTCTTCGAGAAATTGATTTTAGTGCCCTCGCGATAAATCACTCATGGCCATTGATAATTCTGATTGAAATATCGATAAATCTGCGCGTACGTAGTATTCGGGAATCGAATTAATTTGTTCCCACCTATAGTGGGATATACAATTTAATATCTCGCGTGTGCCTACACAAAATTCAAAACATATAAAAAGATAATTCGTACACACATTTCCTACGCTATGCGCACTCGACTTATAACAATTACATGAACATTAGACCTACGTATGCTCTTTACTTCATCCATTAGTGGATAATTATTTATTCGTAAGCTATTCGCCGAACATTAAGCACTTGATCGCTTTCAGGATATGTTTTCGATAAAGTTCAAAGGCCAATTTTGAATGGTCGCGCGATCCTTGTATAACATTTAAAAGATCTTACGAGAGTATCGTAAATAATTTGAGTAAATATTATCGCTCGTATTACGGAAAAACTTATTGAACTTCGACTTTACAGCCAATATCATACATTATTTTAGGATAATTTTAATAAATAATTTTACATTGGTAAGCTAATTATCAAACATTTATTTAAAAAAGATGTTCATAATTTAATGTAGTATCAAAAAATTTATCCAATATAATGCCAAACTACTCTTAATACAGTAAACCACATAAATCCAAAATATTATAAGCAATTATTCAGTTATATATTATACGTCTGAATTTATAGGAAGGCTATATCTGAATTTATAGGAAGAATATATTATTTATTAAAAGCGTATAACTTACTTCACATAATAAAAATATCGTTTTGATTTTGACAAAAAAAGTGATAAAAAGGGTTTCTTTAACAAGTGCTCAAACACTAATTATGCTTAATACTTAACATATTTAAGATTTATCACTCTAATCTTCTGTATATAAGTTTGCTTCATACAAAAAAACAAAAACGAAAAGAAATACATTTAATACATTTAAGATACTTGGATTATATCGTCAGTATAATATTTACTAATTAGATATCTGTGATTCTCAAAAATAATTTAAAATATTCGCTTTAATGTGCAAATCATTTTATAAATTATTTATCAATTTGAAAACTATTTATTATTAAATATAAAGGTGAAAAATATGCAAAAAAAAAGCCCAGTATGACATTAGTTGTATTGTAGAGATCTTCGAATGAAAGAATAAAATTTACAATAAATATTCGATAAGACCTTCGTAATCGGATTAATTACAAAAGACGAATTCGCTTATAAATACAATTGATTAAAAGAGAAATATTAATGTAATAATATAATTTCTTATCGTAAATTTGGAATTTAAATAATCAGTTTACTGTAGTGTTTATTAAAAGAATAAAATGCAGTGTGGCATATAATTTTATAGCAGATTTTATGTATCATGAAAATCATTACTGAAAATTTAATTGGATCTACTAACACTAAATGAAATGTATATAGTCAAACTACCGCCTCTTTATATTCTTCCTCATATAACTAATTTTTATTTGTTCAATTCTCAATCCATGCAATTGCTACGTACAAAATATTTCAAAATATCCTCCCATCAATTTAAAACGATCTATTAAAATATTCCAAAGTATATAACGAGAATGCATTTACTATAAGTGCAAGAAACCGTTGTAAAGAAATGCAAAAAAAAAAGACCTGTTTTCGCCCGGGATCGAACCGGGGACCTTGTGCGTGTGAAGCACACGTGATAACCACTACACTACGAAAACACTAGTTCTTTTATTGTCAAATACTTGTATATATGGTTTGTAGTATTTATTATGCACAGCTATTAATTTATTAAATCATCTTTAAACATTGATCAAAGGTAATTTGTAACGATAAATAGTATAGTTATAAAATTATAGTTAAAAGCATAATAGCTTTTATCGTTGCATTTACATGGGCTTTCAATAGCATTATTCAAAATCAATTTTCTGTTAACGAATGAAAGATTCATGTTGATAATTAGATTCTGTGCATTTTTGTAATTGTCAATACGGCTTCTTGTACCTGCATGCGTAAGTAAATGAAAATCTTTTTGTATAAAATATCGAGCTTATTAAGAAACAGGTTCGAAAAATTGTAAAACAAATATTAGTATCTTCATCTTTGTTCGTATACTTTGAAACACATATTATCTATTTCATAACATTTTTATAATATTTATCAATTAAAAATAAACATAAAAGTAGTTAAATATGGACGTACGTATATATGCATATACGTATCATACATTAATTAGTTATTGTTAATTTAAAAATGTCACAGATGTGACCTGAATTATAATAAAATTTGAGTTACATATGTCAATAATGAAGTCAGTGTTTTATTGCTTTCTAATTGTTACAATAAATTTTAATTCAAAGAAAGGCAAATCAATAAATTTATATTTATAATAAATACTATCATTTTCATTAATCATTAATAAGATGTGCTATCATTATTAATTCCACATTGAAAATAAAAATGATAAATGGTATAATTTAGTAAGCTAAGCTTTTTAATGAATTTTTCATAAATAACGTACCCTTGTGTCATCTTCTACACATTGAAACTGATATTTATTCCGTTAGTTTGAAATAAATACTTAGCATTGAGCTAAACTATTTGTTGCTGCAATTTATAGTCCTTACAGCTGTCACCGTTAATAAAACGGATTAATTTATAGTTATCAATCCTTGTAATACCGTACATTATTATTACAACGATTAACTAATAATAATAATAATATATATATATATATATATTTATAATAAATATGTGCAACTTATATAACCATTAAATAATATACAGGCTCTCTCGAAAAACATGAAATTCATTATTTCAGAAGCGTCTGCTGATATTTTTTCAAAACTCAAGATAGATATTCGTAACACTATTTAAATAACAGTAATGCGATTATCAACTAAATTGTAATGTAATTGACAATTCCATTTAGATTGCCTATTAGTGCTATTATTTAATATATTACTATAAGCATTAAAACGAATAATAAGATTAAAAACTATCCCATTTGGTGTTTTTGTATTTGTAATTTACAATTCTTAACTTATACAAGTTGAATATTTTAAATTAATTTCTATAACTTAAAGCGATGATTTTATTGTATATAAATAAAATCAATATCTTATATCGAAGCAATGTTCATATTTATCAAAATTACACGATCACTATGAATATTATTTGAGAATATAATTATATTTATTAACTGTGTGCATCTACATTATATATATTATCTGTTCAAATTAGGGATCAGTGCGTCATAACGAGTGTCGGAACAATTAAAAGAATACTCATAAAGCCACATTTATTTGAGATATGAAAAGTACTACGAGCATTTTTTTTAATAAAAGCAGTGCAACAGGATCTTTTTAACTTTTAGAAATAAGCCGAATAGAAATTTCCAAGAATGAAAAACATGAATTTTGAATAAAATGTTCCAGGTAAGATTATCTGGTATGAGAGAGAGAGAGAGAGAGAGAGAGAGAATAACTGAGAAAAAATGATCGATTCTTGGACACAGCGTTTCCTTCGAAACCTCTTAGAGTGCGTTTGACCTCGTGCGAATAGATAGAAAAGGGTTATCCGAATTCCTTTCATTGTGGCGCCTACGCCATTGGTCCGAAGAGAGAAACGCGAAGACTCGACGACGGGCATAGATATGTGTCCCAGGTCAGTTTTCATTTGAATTCAAATTGAGCTATTGCCGATGCTTAAGTAAGAGCCATGCCAAGCGAGCGTCGACACGAAGCTCCAATTAATATTCCGACTTTGGGTGAATTTCGTAGGCTCCCAAGAGCTTTCGTCCTTTCCGCGAAATTTCATCATGACCTCTTCGGCTTAGAAAGAAATGAACTCGCCAAATGCCATCGTAGGTGTATTCTTTTACTTTCCTTTTCATTTCTTTCAATGATAAGATAGCTTGTTATCGCCACGAGAGTGCTTTGCCGGCTACATATAGACATGTTTATTAAATAATGTCGGTTCGTCGGTTTTTTGGTACACAAAAGGGGTTGCTCACGCGCTCCGCAAGTACACTAATATCAGGAGGCAACTGACCGCTGATCAATCATCCGAGAAGGTGATTCAAGCCAAATGCAATGTTTTCAGACTTTTCCGAATTCTAAAATTTAACAACGATCAATCACTATTTGCGGTATATATAATGGCAGGTTGCGAGTTTTTTTTTCCTTTAAGCAAACGATCGTCTAGGATGATGAATGAGTTTGCGTCGTGAAACTTGGAACGGTGAAATTTAGCTCTTTGAGTGTATTGCGCTAACTTTCTGCAAAGGCTGATTGCCAGAGCTCGGAGCTAGGAATAAGAAACTTTTACTTTCGCAACGGAGAAAGTAAGCGTTTTGTTCGCTACTAATTTTCCGCGTGCAAAAGCATTGGAAAATTCGTTTTATATGCATAAATTTAATTGCTCCACATTGCTGAGAAATTTCGCTATAACATAACTTATCATACATGATTATAATGTCGGTAATGGGCATTACTACTTAAAGTGGCCTTTTAAAGAAAATCATTGAGTTGTAAGTTTCAACTCGCTTAATTATATCACCGTAATTTTTAAAAATAGTGCTACTGCCATTTCTCTTCATATTTATTATCATTTATAAAATTTACGAATTCAGCTCGAATTACAATCTTCACTGCATATTTTTAACATTGTAATTACCAATAAAGAGTGTTTCGTAATCTCTCTGCTTTATGTTCTACGTCTATGTAACGTGGTCGGCAAAATCGATTTTTGCCAAAATGAAAATGAAGAAGTATTTTCTCAAAATTTCTACATCTGTATTGAATTATTGCCAGTGGCATTATTTTTCTAATTTTAGGCATCGCATTTAAGGTAATTAATTGCACTCACGGGGCTTGGGGGGCTTTCTTATTAAATTACTTAGAGCATCATAATTAATTGATAAATTTGGAAAGTGATTAACCAAATCTTTCAACAAAAACAAAAAAGGAAGACGTTACGAACATTGGATTTTTGTCACGCCTATTCCAAAAGTCGTTTTTAATATTCACATTCACGATCAATTAAACAATTACGAAGCCCGATAAAGGAATACGGCTCCCTTGGCCTTTCTCATTAGTACTTAAATCCCATTGTTCCAACCGCACTGAAAAATCATTTCTCACTCACATACGACGAGCCTCTCTATTCGTCCTACGCGCCATCCGCTCTGCTCAAACGGCATTTGCCAAGTTTTCGAACGATAATGCATAATTACGCACACTTGCGCCCAGGGGATTTTGCAATGCGCCAAGCTACACAATCTACACAGCAAGGAACGAGAACGAACTTTCCCAACGAAATTCCGACCGCGATTGGGTCGATAGCCGATAATGAGACGAGGCTTGGCCCATTACCTAGGTTTTCATAGTTTTTCACGCATTCGGTGTACGCACTTAAATACCTAGCGAGAGTTTAGCTAAGCCGAAGCAAGCCTGTCTAATCGACGACTTTGTCCTCCAAAACATCCGTGAGAGTAGGTTATAGCGAGCTATACTCGGAAGTCTGGGACTTTAATAACCATAACCTTTCACCGGCCCTTTTCGTCCACGTGCTGCCCATACGCGCAAAGCCTGGGATGCGATTCTGCACGCGATTCCCATAATTGACCATGGGAGTCTCGCGAGAATTATTCCATACGTTGGACTATTACATGTGACGGCAATACTAATTACCTACAATTTGAGCAGTTTTCGACGTGCGTGGAATGAACGCATCGATCGTGACCATTAGGCTAGCCATAGCCTTTGTTTGTAAAATTACGTGGTGCATCGACAACAATGCATTCATACTTCCAATAAATATCCGACGAAGAACGCGAGGCCAGTTTTGTTTCTCTTGGGGTAATTTTTGTAACGGTATATTGTCGAGCTAGTTTTTCTTCTTTAGTGGGAAAATTATCTGCTTAATCGAGAGGTTCGGCTTTGTCAATTTGACGGTAAAGAGCGATACTTTGCCAATTAAAAGCCAATAATGGTATTTACAGTTTAAATTAATAACTCGTATGCGTAGGAGATTGTATTCCTTTAATGAAAATATAGTTTGCTTTCTTTTCAATAATAGTCGTGTAATGTGACCAAGTGCTGTCAACCAAGGAAGTCGCTATTTATGTCTCCCCTATCTATTTTCGTTTTTTACTGTGCCAAGTTTTATAAACTATGTCGACAAGTCTAACTATTCGTTTAGAGCATCAAACATGAACTTTCTTGAGAAACAATGTCCACGCACATTTCATGTCAACGAAATTCCATGACCGTTATGCACGGACATTATCAAAATCAATAATGTCGTTGAGCTCAGTCGCTGTACTAGCGGACTTTGAGACACTTTCGAACCTTCCCCCTCGTTAATAACAATAATTCAGCAGCTACGTTAATCAATAAATAAAATATAATATTCCAGTAATTTATAAACGGCACATTCGAGCGTACGCGCGTAGTATTGTAAACTTGGTACAATAGTAGCCGAACTCGCTTCCATTTGGAAGGACATTTTTGCAATCCTCCAGCTCTATTATCGTTTGCCATCGTTACATCATTAATTTACTAATAATGGTTTTTCATATACCCCACTATGTACCTGACTACAAGTAAGCCATAGCCATAGTCGCGCTCGTACGATCTTTTTTCCCTTCCTCTCCTCGTGAGTTACGAGCAAGACGTACATTACGCTACTTTCTCCCCCCCCTCCCTTTTGCCGCTCTCTGTCTGTCCCTCTCTGTCCCAATCGCGAGTATCTGAAAAGGCGTTACGCCGCTTTCAGCTCGCAGCGGTAATCGCGGGAAAACCTGCAATTCAACGAGGCGCTCATTTTATTTCCTGGTTAGTGCAATGATCTACGTTGCCATTAGACGGGCGAGCTAATGTCACGATGCAATTCGTCCGTTACGATTGCCTCGACTGCCAATGGCTCTCGTAATGGAAAATTTCGATCTTACTTTCGAAGAAAGTTATCGACGCTGTCTCCTCGCTGCGAACACTATTAGCCATTTTCCAACATTGGCTTTTTTTCTCTTTCTACGATCGACCGCCATTCACGCCCAAAGACGAAATTATGGGCCTGTCGGGGCGATAGTACATCGGCATTGTTTTTACTTTCTCTAACCGAATCTCGATGCAATTGCGATCGCTGGTTATGCGAATTTGATTGCATCTTAACGAGATTTATTCTGGATGAACGAATGAAAGACCGTACTGCACATCGTTTACGAAATAAGCTAAACTAGATCGTTATTGCTAGTTACTGACCTTTTGACATTTTCAATTACAAATGAAAACAACAAGTGAACTACAAAGCCTAAGATTATTCTTCTTTTTCTTTTACAGTTGATAACGATAAAACTCGCACTTGATATCAAAGCTTGCATTTATTATCATATTATTCAACTCTATGGTGGATTGATTTTAATAATCGTTATTGATATCTGCGAGTTCGTATTGATAAAAGGGTTTTTCATTCGATTATCATTTGTTCAGTTCCCGAATATTCATATCGAAGAGTTTTTCATATTTTAAAATATTTTTAATGCTATCTATATTTTTACAGGTATTTGCGGATTTGAAGCTCGCCCCTTCTCTTGTTTTCAATAAACCATTAACTCACAGAGTAATCATAAAATATTTGATCAAATGATTTTACACATTATTTATGCAGACTAATAGATCAAGATCTTTATTATGATTACTTTATTAATTTTTTTTATATGCATTATTTTTGTTTCAAGAAACATTTCAATTTCCGTTATAACAAAATGGTATTTTCTTTATTATACTTCAAATTCACAATACTCTTGAACATCTTGAACATCAAAACTACGATTCATTTATGAAATACTTATTGAAGCACTTATCAGGTTATAATTGATGATGAATGCAGATGCATTGCCATTCCCACGGCTTCATTTATTCGTACTGAGCTTATAATTAAGTCATAAACCACTCTTTATTGCTTATTAAAGGAGAGAGATTTGTACTTCAAACATAGGAGTGGGCGCAACTTAGATGCAAGTGACATTATACTAGCTAACTGTCAGCGATTACTGCGGATTCGCATTGCAATTCGGAGAGTTAGAACTTCGTCAAAATGCCCACGCGAGCCATCTGAAAGCAAAAAGATTTTGAAAGCGGTGAAATAATCGCTCGCAACACGCGCTACTACCTCCAGAGCGCAGGCGCGATACTCGCTCTTGAAGACACCTACGACATCTGCAGTTTCACGAATGGAGGTTATAACACGAGCGAGTGAAAGAAAACATAGTGAAACCGAAAGTTGTGCTCGCGCTCGACCTCTCGAGCGTGCCACTTTCCATTGCGATACGACGACGAATTAGGTTGGTGGTATCTCTTTCTTTCGCTCTTTCATTTCAGTGTCTCTACCAAAGTGCACCTTCCGCACGCCGTTTTGCGCAGATATGCGATGGGAACGAGTCCTCGACTTTTCGATATGGATGTGCATGCTAATGGTTATTACAACGATCGGCGCTACACGATCAACTACTGCCTTCAATCAATTAAACGGCTTGTCTACCTTTCGAAAGCCAGTCTGATTATAAATTGATTAAATTCAAATAATTATGTACACTTTCGCATTTGAGACCAGTTTCATAGTTGTTCGCGTCTCAACGAAACGATGACTTTCTTCGCGGCTGCCCACTAAAATCTGCCTGCATAGACATTCAATTTGTAAATACGATGAATAACTCTTATGTGAGTTTCATTCCATTTATCTATTGTACTCTATTGGACACCGAAGGTGATTTAAGTAATTCAATTTTTCCCTCTCCTTCCTAATCCGCCGCTATCAATCAAAAAATCTAGTATTTCTAACTTTTGAGGGGAACATTAATTTATATTGTCAGATTGCAGGCAATGCCATTAATTATAAACTCTTAAAAGGAAATACCATATATTGACAAATTTGGCTCATAAATAATAATTTATATATCATATTAGTGAATGGAAGTGAAAAATACAAGATTCGAAATAAGCCAAAATTTTAGTTGTTTTATTAATTTCAATAAATTACCTATTACTCGTATAATACAATTCTAACAAATCATTTTATAGTTTTTTATAATGTATCCCATATTGTTACAAACGAAAATTTAGGCTCCTTTAATATTTCAAACATTTTTAACTTAATTGTCAAATTATAATTTGCTACAGATTTCATTTGCATTATTACATGTCGCTAGCGCAACCGATTACTTACTTAAATTTTTTCGCACTATTCTTTTACGACTTTCGACTTATCTTCTACGAGACTATTGTTTTATACAGAGTAATATCACAGTCAAAGTTTACTATGGAGCTTAATTTAATTGCTTTTATAATTTTAACTGCACTGCATTTTTACTGTATTTATATAAAATAAGCAATAAAGATCAAAGTATTTTCACATTCAGCTCATCCATCATATACCAAAAATTTATAGCATTAGCTATTTATTAAATAATATACATTTAGACTTTTTTAGTATATATTATAGTCATCGACAATTATCTCATGAGGCAATGAAAGATTCTTTAATAAAGACAATTAAATAACAATAGTAAAGACAACTAAATAAATAAATGACAATAGATTTTAATAAAATTTTAGTTGACAGTTTAGATAATAAAAATATGTAAAGTTATTTATTGAAAGCCTTAAACGAGATATTTTCACTCTAACGCTATGTAAATTTTTAAATCAACAATATCACGAACTCATAGAGCATTTCTCCGTTTTGTCACTTATAGCTTATAATTAAAAATAATTATATAAAATTGTATCATAAAAATTTAATATTTCATGATATATACGTGTGGGTGTTTGTGTGCCTAAAAAGGATATTTTAACAATTATTATGCTAAATTTTAGATATGAAAAACTATTGATAATTATTGTAAAAATTATTATAATAAGTGCAAAAATCGTAGCAGGTATTCAGCGAGTGAAAGAATATAATTTTATAATAATATAAATGAAAATATAATACATTATGTATAATATGTATTATTTTTATTATCTAAAGTAGTTAAGACTCACTAGTATTTCATTTGAGTAAATATTTTTTAAACCTGTACTGTAACATCTCAATGCTCTTCGCAAAAAAGACATTGGTATTGGTATGCTAATAATATCAATGTGTGCTATGTTGGAAAGATAGCTTGCTTAAACTCGAAATGCATATTAATGGATACGACGAGTGATTTTTCAAGTGCGGTAACATTTTCAAGTATTGATCAACTATTGATAGTTATGCGAAAATATTAACTTTGAATATATAATTGCGACAATGTAAGTATCGCAAATTAATGTCTTAATATTTAAGATAATTTATTGTGAATTATTTGGAAACTATAAAATGGAATAATGTTGAAACGTTACTCGTACTGATATTTTAAAAATAATTATTTATTCAGATTATAAAAAATAGACTTTTAATAAGTATTTGAACAAGAATTCGAATCAAATAAAAGTCTTAAAATAAATAATTAATTTTTGTTATAAAATCATCGCAATTTTAGCCCAATAATTTTTTTCTAAAATTAATAATTTTCAACTGTGCAAATTGATATAGGATTCATGTATAATATAATTTTCTTCTAATTGAATGATAGATATGTTTCACTTATTTTTAAAGAAGTCAAAAATTAAAAAGATTAAAATGTAAATAAATTTTTCAAGTTAATTTAAAAAAATAACTATCTTTAAAAATTTAACCTTCGAAAATTCTTCTTTTCTAATGTACATATGAATGTTGATAAAATAAATGATCATTTAATTTTAAGCATACAATTATATTTAATATATAAAATATAGAAAAACATATAATTAAATAATTATATATGTGTTAAGAATCCTAATCTATAACAATTTCTCTGAGAAAACATATTTTATCTATTTAATTCACTTACTTTAAAATAAATATAGAAAGTACATAATTATGCATGAATATAATTAAATGAAATTGATCAAATATTTAAGTACATGAAATTTATTCATTTAAAATTTTTCCATTTTTCGAGAATATAATTTTACTTTGTGTACAAATAGTACTTTATTTTTCACATCTGTTATTTTTAAAAAATATTTTTATAGTGGGAATAGATATATTTATAAAAAATATATTTAGAACTATTACTAAAGATATAACTAAACGTTACTAAATAACACAACGAGAATAATTCATTAACAAAAGAAATAAATATTTTAGAAGTTATATATAAGCAAGATTTAGAAAATATTTATATATAAGCAAAACTTGCAACTTAAACATATTTTCGATCAAAATTAGTCGAAAAAATTGAGATTACAATTTAAAATTCTTTAGTGTGAAATGCAAATAGAATAAGTTTGCAGTACTTCCATACTTTTACTTTCGTAGATGTAAATTAACGATAACCATTAATGATCGCTTACATTTGGTCTACGTGTGCGTATGTAAATAGGTATGCGTACGTACAGGCATGCTTTCGTATGCACGTGTGTAATATATTTGTCTAGTATTTTTCATTAAATATAGTTATTATTATGAGAGCATTGCTGTATGCTAAGTATAAATAAATTTTATTAATTTACAACATTTTACTTGCGTTACCCTGTTCATATCCGATTACATCTTTTGAGTTTCATAATTACTGGGAATGCACTTTGACACCCTAAAAAGGATGGTTTAGCACTAATAAAGTTCGTTCTGTTGTCAATGGAATATATTTGGAATATTTGGAATACATTGTATTTAGTTACTAACTCCTTCTTCAAGTGTAATTAAAATTAATTTTCTTCCGATGATTTAGCTTTCCCGATGCTTACTCAAAAACGTCACTTCTTATATAAAAAGTATGTATTTGAGATTATGAGGATAAGCGATAAACATAATAGGGAGAAAGTGCCTAGCATTATCTCAGCTTCAATTCAATATAAAGCAAAGTAAATATCTACATTGTATTATACAACTAATTATATTGTAAATTATTTTACAAACATATTAATGGAATTAAATTAAATATTTAAATTTAGTTTTCTTTTAAAATAATTTAACGAACAATCAAAACATATAACACAATATTTTTTAACTTGATTGCAAAAAATAGACAATGGCTTGAAAACGTTTTATAAGTTTCATTTCAATTTGTATTAAAGCGTATGATCAACTTTATAATAAAATGGATAAACACATATCAAGTTAACTTTAATACTCAAAGAATAATTTTTACTATTAATTCATAATAAATGTATTTAACTATTTATCAATTATTGACCAATTATTACTCTAGACATATAGAAAAAAAATTTTAATGCAGAAGAAATCGTCATTTATAAATATATAAGCCTACTTTGTAAGATAAAAATATAAATAAGTAATACTATTATCTATTTATATTTGTAAATGCAAAACTTATATTTGAAATGTGATCAAAGAACAGTAAAAGTAAAAAATGTGATATAAGCATCGCCGTGATGATCATAACCATAGACATAACGGAATAAAACAGCAAAATTTTAGATCTAGCGGAAGTACAAACGTTTAAGCATGTAATTCATCGGCACAAAAATAAGACAAAAACGGGCGTCTCTCGAGGCATTGGAATTTCATTAAAATGTAATTGGCCGATAGCTCGTCGAATCCATTTTCTGTAATGCACTCTCGCATCGTTCCCTGCCATTTTCATGATGCCTAATTACCAGTGTAATACTGAGCTAGTAAGAGACTGCAATAGAGAGAGAGAGAGAGAGAGAGAGAGAGAGAGAGAGTGGCGTGGGTGACCTGCTGACCTCGTGTCTAAAAAGAGAGAGCTACGACGTCTCGCGGAATTGGCGGAATTGTAGGCAGACCCGAAGGAGCGCGATATCCTCCTGTAGACGATATGTCTAGTTGATCAACTGGTGCCTCAACGATTGCTGATTGGAAATTTGCCACCAGATCTACCAGTTCTTTCTACTGATAAATTATTCGTTAAACTCATATTTATGAAAGTCTTGTTTAACGAACAAAAAAGTTCTTTTTCATTAATTTCATCGGATCGCCTTTATAGGGAATTATTTAAGAATTTCTAAAATATTTATAAGTTTTTTCGTGAACATGTCCAAGAATAAATACGCAAGCAATTAAAAATATTACCATTTGGATGATTGAATCAATCACTCGTAACACTTCAATCAATTATGTGCTATAGACGCGAAGACTATAATTTAACTTTCATATAAATATTACAATCAATTAACTATATCTACTTTTGTATTTTAAAAACAATATTTTAAAGCACAATTGTGAGTTTGTTAGAATATATTATAACTCTTATCGAATAATCGATTTGTAATGAATTATTGTAAAAGTATTTGCTTATAATGAATTCCATTCCATTTCATGTAAGCGGCAATATTTAATTAAAAATAATAAAGTTTTGATAAAAAATGGGCGCAGAAATTGTTTATAATACATTGTAAGGTCACGTATTGAAAAGAAGAATATTTGAAAGCATCTGCCCGGTGGAACAAAACACCTTATCGAGCCAGAACTGAACGCTCCATCAATGAAATTAGTAATAAATTATTTCACTTAACTTTATGACATTAAAAAGAGAGTCCTTCGTTCTCAATTTACTAGCACACGACTTTGACCTTTCTAAAGAAGAGAAATGAAAGCTTTAAAGATGAAACTTTACACTCAGTACACGCCGATCGGAAAGGTTTTGAGGGCAAAGAGAGTCGGCGGGAAATCTTTTAGGGCGGCAAGAGGAAGCGAGAAATTTCGCGTCTCCCTTTTTTCGGGCGTCTTACTTTCATTTCATTCAATTGTTTCAAGATAATGGACAAGATTTTAGAGTTTCTAATTTCAACGTGGTTAAACAGAAGTTTACGTGCCAAATACGTGTCTTGAATTCTCAACTTTTTGCGGTTCATTAATATTATTATTATTATGTAAGTCAAGGAGCTTGATTATTACTGTAATTCAATGTTATAAATACAAATCTTGAAAAAAAAAAAATAATGACAAATCAACAATACAGTTTATTATATAAGTATTAAAGTACATTAAATTTCACCGAAAAATTGTAAAGCAAAACTTTTGATAAATAATGTTCACGTATGTTTTATAAAATTAGATTGGTTGTGAAAAATTAATACAGGATACGTTTATAGCTACAACTTTTTAAAAATTTTGTTTCTAAAAAAAAAAACTCGAAATATTATTAAATCCCTATACAATTTTATATAAAACTATCGTATTGTGAAATTTTTTGTAAATTTATAATATCTTAATTTTAATAATATTAATCCAAGCCGACGAGATCCATCTGCATCAACACATTCGCGTATTGGAAATTAATATTCTGATATAGCTATCACAAAAAAAGGCTATTAATGATTATCTAATTTACAAAATAGGACCTCGCCACCGCTACAATACTCGTGTCAATTTCGGTCGCGATATCTCTCCACATCCCAAATATCGCTGACATAAATCTTACACGAGTGCGTGATACATTATCACACAACTCTCTAAATTTCATGAAATTACATCAACGTACAGAACTTCCTCGCAGCTCGCTAAAAACAGCTACGGCGATAAAAAAAAAAACGAGCATGATGCGTGACCTTGCCGCGTGCGCCTAAAATTTGATAACGAATACGTAACTGTAATTTCACCGTATCGCACGAGCTTGCGAATTATATTTCGAAGCGCATAGGGGAAAGACACGAACCGCCGGATCAAGACCTTGAGACCGAGAAAAAACACGAGAATCGAAATCTGTTGCAAAACAAATACTTTAAGAAATTTGGAGTTTTAGAATATTCATTTGGAAAAATTCATGTCAATCTACATTTTTATTGACAAAGTTTATTTAAAGAGTTGAATAAAGTAGTTAAATTTGTATTTGTTCTATTATAAGATTATCATGCATATTTTATAATTCTATTAAACATTAAACAATTTAGTTTGTGACATTTATGAGTTAAATTGGTTGTTAATCATGTTATAACTGTACTTCTATATATTTATTATTTACCTAATATAGTAATAAATATTATTATCAATATAATTGGACATATTTGCATATATATATAGAATTTTTTATTTATTTAATGAATTTTCTTTTTATCTTGTTATTAGAAGTGTTATTGATAATGGCAATTCAAATTTATAATAATTATATAATCAAACGTTCATATTTTAGCAACAGTACATGTGATAAATAAATAAAATTCTGCCTAATTTGTTCTTTGCCAATCAACTTCTTACCCTATCTCTTTTATTATCTCTATTTCTCTTCTATTTTATAAATCGGGATTATTAAGTAAAGTTTATGAAGCTTTTTTTGTTAATAAATATAGTGGTATATAAACTATTGAACTTTAAAATTCACTTGTGAAAATTTCATTTATCCAAATACTCTTATTTTTGCTTAAATAGTTAAAATAACCTTGGCATATTTAAATAATAGACATAAACAAATATATAAATTACTTCAAGATTAATGAGTAACAAGATTTTATAAATATTACAGTTTTTAAAATAAAATCGAAAAATGATATACAATTCAAAGATTGTATCTGTTTCTATTTTTTGATAGAAACAATGTTATACTTATTTTGAATAAAATGCTTCAAAATATTTTTTAAAAAATTTCTTATTTCTTACCATAATTAAAAATATTATTATTTGTAAAACGTACATGAATTTATATTATTTTTTTATTATAATTTATTTCAATATATGGTAGTTCGAGGTTCAAAAACTTTATTGTGCTATAAGTATTGAACTCTTTCAGAAGTTCCGGCAACCCTGCAGCTTTAATTTGAATTGGAAAACTAATTTAATTATTTAAACTTAAGATGACGATAGACTAATGATAGACTAAATATACCATTTGCTACCATTTGTACAATGTAAGATGAAGAAAGATCATTTCACTAGAAATATTATTTGAAAAACATAAGCAAAGTTGATTGATTTTATACATTTTTGGAGTTCCTAATAAGAGTAGAAATGATCGGTAGATCATCGCGTTAAATCATCTGATTATTCTCCATGATAAAAGACTACATCTAAAATTTTGCGCGTATTTCTTTCCATCGCAATAATGAAACGATAATTGCCAATACTCTCGACTATATAAAAATGTCAATTGATCAACTATGAAAGAAAAAAGGAGCTTGATCGACAATCACACGTGCGACTAATTTTTGACACGATGCACCAAATTGGAAAAGTGTGACGAGATCTTTACATATCGGTGAATTTCATTTTGTTCTTTTTAAAAGTTAATACAATGATGTTTATTATTTGATAACTTACTTTGCTTACGTATATTGAGTAAATTTGTCTTTAAAAAGACAGCATGTGTCATAGTATTTTGATACATTTTCATTAAAATTCAACTGTGTACAATGACATAGTGAAAAATACTATCGAAGTTCTGAATTTATTAAATATTTAGTATTAGAATTTATTAGCCTAACAAATTATATGATAAATCTTATCTTTTTAGCAACGATAAAATAAATTTATTAATAATTAATACATTTAAGATATCAGTTTCTTATTTTATTCGCCTATAGTGTTAAGAATTCTAAATTATATCATCAAATTTTATAATATTTATAAGTTTCCAATATAGAAATATACTTTATACATTTAGAAATCTCAATTCATACAAATAACGATATTTGTAATGAAAGGCATCAAATGTAGTACGTTTATTTTACGTTATTAATTATATTGATTTTAAATAGCAAAATTGCATAGGTGATTCAGACTTCTCTTTAAATATTCTTATAAATTATAAACAACAAAATTTGTAATTTAACATGGCAGTGTCATTCTACGAATAAAATAAATCTATCCTCTAGTAAATTAATGAACATATTAAATGTGTGTACATATCATCACGATACAATTTATTTAATTTAAGTTTAAATTAATAGTTAAAATGGCTATTTTACGTTCTTAATCTGTCGTGTGCACATAAGTATTGTACCTATAACTATTTTATACGTATAATATATGATATTCGCAATACCTATGAAATTAATAAATTTACAAAAAATATATTTATGCATATATACATTTCAAAATTGAGTTTAAAAACGGTTTTACCAAATAATCTAATGTTCGACATAATTGGGTATGTAATGAGGATTACGTAGACTTTACTGTTTAAGATCCAAATATTTGAAGCAAAAATAAATAGAAATTTTTATTAAGCATGTTATAAATACAGCTAACTAAATACTGCATCACTCAGGCAGCATTTTGATAAAAACATTTCGAATAATTGATATATATTTAGAGATTTCATTTATGTATGATTCAATTATATTTACAATTACAAACAAGTCATAAATAATAATGGGTAAAATCATTTTTCTATTATATAAATAAAAATAAAAATACAAATTCATTCATGCTCATATTGAATATCCAAGTAAGATTATTATAAAATTATTTCGTGTATTTAATTACAAAGAGCTTTCTTTTGGTTTCTTTTATAGCGTATTTTCGACACTTGAGTCATTATTTTCAGCGTACAAAATAAAATAAAGAGATTTTTTATATTACTTTATTATGCTTTTAATAGAAACTGTCATATAGATATAAAGTTGTTGAGGTAAAAGGACAGTAGCAAAACTCCCATCTAGAAATTGCATTGCGCGTAAAAACCACGGACTAACGCAGCGGTATCGAGGGAAGGAAAAATCGATAGCAGAAACATTCGAGGAACGTACATAGACTTACCTAAATGAATCAGCTCCGGTTACCTAATCGATACGAGTGGTACATTAAAAGATAGATACATGCCGGCAATCGTATGGTGACTTCTCGTAATTCGAAAGCAATGCAGACAAAGCGCAAAGTGTAGAGGTGTGGGAAATGAACATTAGGAGAGTCGACCGAGCGCAACCTTATCTCACTACCTCATCATCCGATCGAAAACACTTTTCTCTTTTCCCTCTCGATCGGTGAACGTGCCCATCATTCGCAGCAATGCGCGGATTTTGCTCCCAATTGTCGTGCAAATGTATTTGCAACCTGCCCATCGAGTATACGATCATAACTTTCTAGCGTTCGATCTTAGCGATCGAAAGGGAGAGTTAGGCATTAACTTTACGTTAAAACAGCCGCCGTTTGTGCAATTATAAATACACTTGAGCTCACCTCGTCTCGAATTGCCGAAAACTTAAGTCTAAATTTTATTTGAAAGGCTTTCATTTGTATAAGCATATTTCGAGGTCACCGTGCCGATATACTCGACCGCAACTAGACCAAATCAATTAAAATCGAGTATCACACCGTCAACTTTCGTAAAATCATTATTAATGGACGCTGCCACTTCATTTACTAAGATAAAAATAAAATTTCCTCTGACAATATTAGTTCAGATCGTTCAATAAGGAATGTTATAGTACTTCCAAGTATTACAGTTACTTGAATAAAAGATACGTATCACGATACGTATAACGTTAAAAATTATTATATTTATATACACTTATATACTATAATAATGTGTTTGTATTAATTTATTTTGGTTGGAATAAGATTAAATCTTGTTAAGCATGGGGAAGGTAGCTGACACTTGGTTACGTAAATCTATGAAGTTGGATCGAAAGCTGCAATATTTTGAAGGCTCGGTGACCTCATGCAATTGAAGCTTACTATATTTAAAATAGAACCACACGCGCACTTATAATATGTATGCAATAAAGTAGCTTCGTATCAACATCGGAGATTAAATTTATATGAACGAGTGCCCAAGACACATCGCAACTCACTTCAACAACGTCAACGAATCCCACCATTTCCTCGCAGCAGACAAACAAAAACAGCTCGATTACATAAAATGGGTTCCTGCTCCGAGAAAAGCTCTCCCCTGCATACATAATAAGCTAAAAGCTACTTCCATAGGAAAAAGCAAACAAAGGATAACGTCTGCGCGTTGTAATGTTCTTGCATAAGCCACGAGGAGTTTATGCACGTCTTGGGGTTCAATGACACTCGCAGGTCTACCGTGAAAGCGTGAGACTGACGTGAAGCATAACCACTTTCGCGACAGGACGCGTGGGTGGACTGTCGCTCGCAGGTCTTTTCGGTCTGCCCTGTTTTTGCCAAGAATTTGCATTTTTCTTTTCAAATTGATCGAGGGATTTTCTCGGAATTTCGCTAGGACTTCCATATAACTTTTAAAAACGGGAAGTAAGCCAGCCCATCTTCAGACTTGCGAAACTTTCGCTTTATCTAAGATAATCATAAGAGCGTGAATAATAAGCAGAGCAAATAAATAAATGTAAGAAATAAAATTTGTTTGACCGCATTAATTAAAGATACAAAAGTAAATTAGCAGTACAAAATATGGAAAGTAGAAGCAGAGTGTAGCTCTCGGCTTATTTTCAACTGCATCCCATAAAGCTCGCGCTTACTATATTCGCATTTAAGTCTTCTGTTCTTGTGTAAAAGTAACCGTTTAACGAATTATGATGCTAAGATTATGACGATTTTTGTCCATTAGCAGACTATTATTACTTAAACTTCACGTGTACTTTATTTGCAACAAGCATAATATGCAAATTGCACAGAAAAAACTATTGATCTTCGTGGATATCACAAAAATCAAGATCTACTTCAGTTAAGAATTACTTAGATAATGAATAGTCTGTTTCGAGGCATATAAATGTTTTTCATAATGGTTAAATTAAAAAAAGTGTACCAACGAAAACGTAATTTTTAATAAACGACTCAAATACTAATTCTAAGAATTAACGAGTATTGCTGTTTACGTATAAAAAGTTTCCAACATTGTCAATGTCCGTTTACAGTTAAGATTCTGATTTATAAGCGCATTTGTTAGAATATGAGAGTGAAACTTTCGCGATATAGTTTGTGTAAGAAGGAAAGTCACGTTATACGAGCAATGAAAGAAAAAGCGACCAAAGTCCACCAAGTTTCTGAACATATCGTTATAGTCAATGATGGACAAATAAAAAAAGTTGAAATCGCCGATTATTACTCCTGGGAAATTTTCGTGATATATGAGAAAGAGTATGGGAAGAAAAATTTTATTTAAACGCCATAACGAAAGCAATGATATGAGAGATAAAGGCAGGCCGATACGTAATACGAATTCTAATTCTTATGCAGCATGTTTTGTAATCATTAATAGAATTACAGAAACAGTTTAAAAATCTATATTTTTTGTCTTGCAATATTCGTATAAACTTCACATACGTAATATTGGCATACAGTTCGTGTCTCTAAACAAAATTCATGGAATACAATGCGAAGTAGCGTGCAATAGTTTAAATTTATAGCATTCAAATATACTTGCTATACGCTTCAGGATTTCATTATAATTCTTATTGAGATATTGTAACAAAGAAGACAACATAATAAACATGTGCTTGTGAATATACGCTTTTCATTATATAAACATTGCCAGCGCTTTAAGAGCCAAGACAAAACAATGTATCGATAGTGCATTAAGAGAAATTGCAGCCTCACAATACAAGTCATTTAAAATTTATTTGCATAAAAAATTTCAATGAACGTACAAATCTGTTAAATATGAATATCTTGATAATTAAAATTCTGCCAATCGCAATAAATCTAAAATTGCCAATAATTACTGCTCGCTATGCTACACAAAACTCGATGCTTTTATTGAAATATATGTCGAAAACTTGGAGATAAAAATTCGTTATTTTAACCACTTTTGTGAGTGTTTAGTGCCAATTTCAACACACTCGCAGGTTGGAAATTTAATAAAGGACAATTACAATAATGTACGATTAAAATTACGGCGAAGATAATTATAGCGCTCTCGGCCGAGTCAGACTCTATGTATCTACTTCGTAAAGTCGAGTTCATTTGAGAAAAAGTTTAAAAAAAACTTTTCCCATATAAATTCTCAATAATCCAAATTAAAAATATTTCAGGTGCGTGGTTGATAATTATAATTTTACTTTCTGAACCGTGACAAGTGCTAATTTCATCGCTTTATAAATATTTTTTCTTTCAATTCAATTTATGCCAAAGCTACCACAAGAAACATATTCGATGATGATTTTATAGAGCTATGACTACGCTGGGGCATGGCCCCCATTGTCAAAGGCGTAGTTGACATTAATATGCCAAAAGCACAGGCTCGCGCCTTGATACAAAGACCGCGCCGAAACTTATTCTTCCAGCAAAATCCAACAAAAAAGACTTTGGAAGCTCGCTGGGCGCAACTGTAATTAAGGGAACAGCCCAGTTTATCCTTCGGGTAAATGCGTCAATGTAATGGCTCGAGCACCTTATCTTGGCATCCCCGGCCTCTCGCGAACGATAAACTCTCCGGCGAATCATAACGCAATCGCTCTCGTTCTGCGGCCGGTTGACATTTGCAGACACCGGCTTGCTCTCCCCCCTCCCCTCTCCCCCCTCTCTCCCCCCTCGCATCTACTGCCACCCCCACCGTGCTTCGGAGTGAAAACTGGCCCAATCCGGGTCAGACGCCTCATCGAGATTGGCGGCCTTTGGAGATCTCTCGCGCCTATCCGTGAAACGAGACGGTCGGCCCGCCTTCCCCGCCCCGCGGAGAAAGTCATCGGCGGCTTATCTCTCCGGCGACTTTCCTTTGCGCCGGGGCACCCACTTCAGGCCTTTCTCGCGAGTCCTTGTTTTCGTCGCGGGAGCCTTCAGCCTCTCCTCTGCCTCCGACGGCTTTCTTTATTGAGAAACTCTGCAAGTTAGAAGCCGAGGAGGCGGAGGCCGTGGCCGATTCGGGTCGGGTGGCCGTTGTCGTCCCGAGCGCGCCCGGGAAATTGAAACGCGCTATCATGGAAAGTTAGCAAGGCTTCTCGGAGGATTGACGTTTACGATCGACTGTCTAGCTGGTGTTAAGCGGTCGTTTTATAATGTGCGTAAGTGCGCTCGAGCCTTACTCGCTACGACTTTTTCGCGCTGCAATTTGCCGAGGCGGTGAGCATTCCGATAACTGCTCGATACGAGTCCGATCATCGACCTCGTAGATTCGTGTCAATGCCTGTCCAGCGGTTATTTGTTAACAGCTCTCGTTGCTTCACAGCAACAATATCAATTCACACATTAAGGCTACAATCGTTTGAGGACTTGAAAGGCCAATGTTTTCAATTATGCCGCTCGCCTCCTTTATGCGCATTCCTTATCGCACTGCTTATACGAATGCGCCAGCCTCGCGAAATGTAGAATAAAACGGAAAAGCTCTCTGCCACTCGGCTAAGCGACTCGATATTTATTTATTTATTTTAATGTGTCAATTACAGGGCTTTCCTTTCTATATCACTCTCACTTTTTCCGCCTCGAGCAGCAGCCGACACACTGCATCATCCAATCAGGTATTTTGCCGAGGCCAAGAGAAAACGCCATAACAATGAAGTCGTGAAATTTTTTGTTCATTAATCAAGAAATTACTTTTACTCTTCATCGATGCAAGATTTCTAATTGTGAAACTTCCTGAATCGTCTGCATTGCAGTGGCCTCTTGACCTCTTCTTCTATGAGATTCAAAATAATCCGGAATCTCTTTTCTCTTACACATCTCGACTTAACGATGTATCCGTGAAATCTTCTAAATAAATTACTCCTTGCAATACATAAATTATATTCAATATACCTTCGCTGCCATAAAGTTAAATATTTTCATTTTGTTTTCAAAGAACTTTTACTTTTGAGCTCACCTACTTTCTAAACTCAACGCTCGCGAACTCTCAGCCCAGTAATTTGCCAATTTTTAAATCCAATACATAAAACCCATCAATATTTTTAAATAGATGCAAGGATGCCTCAAACTAATTTTACATTTCACGTACTTTATAAGCAAACTTATATAAATAAGCTTCATATTTTCTTGGTCCTCATTGCAACTTTCACAATTGGGCTTAATTCCACTTCTGTTTAAGGTAAAATTAAAAAGTCAACGCAAATTTAATGCTGCAACTGAATTTAAAGCACTTACTTAAAATGAAAAATTATTATTTTGCCAAATTCGTTTCTCTACGCTTTTTAAAATACTTTTTTCTAACAAATGATAAATTATATTAAGAATTGTATTAAAGAAGTTCATTGGCTGTGTAAATGAAAAAGTGTAAGAAAAACTTAAATCAATCCATTTAGACGAATAGTATATTGATGGTATAAAATATATTTTTCTAAATTTTCTAATAATATTAACGATAAAATTAACTCAAATTTTAAAGATAAACAATTTTCTGTATATAAGCATAATGTATGTTAACAGATCAGCCCTGTCTGAATTTTTAATTCTGTCTTTTAAATGATGCATTCTATTCTGTTCTTAAAAAAATTACTTTAATTACTTTATAATAATGTACATGTCAAGAAACAAAAATTTACCGCATATAAATTGCATTTTATAGCGACCATTTATTTGACTTTTTGGACTGCTCATTTTTCAATACACTTAAAGTCTTTCAAAGTTGATGGACAAACAAAGCGTCAAATGGCTTTTGCTTTTCATCTAATCGAAACCTAACTATACACATTCTCTTTAAACTTTTCCTAGTCGTACTTATCGTTAAAGAAGCAGAGCAATCAAATGAAATATTTTCACGACTCTCAAATTACTGCATTGTTTCTTTAGATACTTATTGTTATGAGGATGTTTTTCGCTATTTACTAATTGTCTATAAAATATACACTTAGCTTGGACAAAAAAACTGTTAATAATACGAGCAAATTTACAGTGGCGTTTACCTTTGTACCGTTGGGCTATTAAAGTCAATGTAAAAATGAAATAAATAGAAAGTTTCGTCTCATTGAGACTCTTCAAGGTATTCTAGAACGATTGTAAAAAGCTAATACTATAACTTATCTTGTATCTCTTGTTCTTTCACTCATTTTCTTTATGTATGTAAAATTATAAAGTACACAGTGGAAAAAAATCTGAATATTTTATTTGCTAAAATAAATTTAAATTCATTTGTCTTGTAAAAAGTATTTACCGACACATTATAAGCCTAAGTAAATAAAAATGAAACATTCTATTATTCAGAACCGTGTTTTTAAATGATAATGTAACTGTTTTAATGATACAATACATTATAATAGTAGTAAATTATGGTAATTAATAAATAATATTTATAACAATTCCTGATTAATTAACTTTCATTATGAAAGTATACTAGAATTGATTCTAAAAAATTTTTATATTTGTTTTATTTGGATTTATACGTTATATTCAATATGGATCTGCTATATATATATATTATATCTTCCTTATAAATAGAATTTCGTTATTAACTAATGATTAATTTTTCTGTATATACCCAAATACTTCAGCAATGTTTATTATTATGAAAAATTTGTTTCTAAAAATGAATAGACCCATCGATTAGACAAACGGTAGAATTAAAATTTAATCAACGTTCGTAATTTACATTCGCTACTCTAATGTAAAAAAAAGCAAGCTTACAATTATGGTCATAGCATTACAATATGAAATGGACAATTCACACGGATTTTATAAATCATAGCAGGTATATATTTGCTTTATTACACTTAAAATTGAAACAGTACTGTAATGTCCGAGATAGATGACCAATTAAGTAGAGTTGTTAATCCAACATTAAGAATACCAACATTCGGCTTGAACCTCTCTGGCTAAAATAATTGGAACAATTAAAAGCAATAATTTGTAAAAATGAATTGAGACTACAAGGTCGCACGGTAACCCAACGAATCGCTTCTAATGTCCCGGCGAAGCAATATAAAATGAAAAAAATGAATTTAATAGATCATAATTAAATGAGTCAGATCCAACGATCTCTAGCTTCATCCGATAATCGACCGGAACATTTGGCCGAGGCTATTTAAAAGAAAAAATGAGCCCGGAGCAGACTCTCCGATCGCTCGCAATCCGAAGGACACGTTGCGTGGGCGCGCAGACCGAAAACGACGAACGTCTACGCCTGTTTATTAGACGGCGCACGTGGCACCCGAGAAAGTGCAAATGTCAATGGCGAACTAAAAATAGGCCTTTCGCCGGTGCTGCGCCGCACAATAAGCAACGCCGAGAAACGAGCAAGGATGTCCGCGTGGTCATTTTTTTTTTTGATAGCGCCCGACTCTGCCCACCGGCTTCACGGTGCTTTTCTCCCTCGTGGAGGCGTTAAGTTTAACGGAGGGAAAAATTTTTCGGTTCTACTCCGTCAGCCCGTGGATTCCAAGACGCTGGAGGGTGAGACGATCGAGTGAGCTTTATCACGGGGCGTCGATTTTGCTTTGCGGTGTCGATGAAGGGTGGAGTGGAAGTAAACGTAGTGAGCTGATAGAACAAGTTTGCCAGATGATGTATCTGTAAAATTAAAAAGTCGTATGTGTTCAATGTCAAAGTTATCTCGACAATAAGGCAATATGTATTTTTGTATTTGTCAATTCCATGCTCTTGATTATTCTATTATAAATATTTATTACATTAATCGTTTGGTGGTTTTAACATTAAGTTTAATATAAAGCGAGCATAATCGTTGCACTGAACTAGATTTCAATTAAATTATCGAATGATATCATCAATGCTACTTTCCTTGACTTTCACTATTTTATCTCTACGGTTTGATATGGAAAACAATTAGTGGTTATACTCGGACTCTCACATAAGATTTATAATGTCGTTTGTTGCAGTTTTTATTCTAAATTTCAGCGTCACGTTGCATATGCTGGATAATTTATAAACAATGAAAGGAAACACATGAACTTATAGTAATAAAGATAACGAGATGAATGAGCGCCAATATTTGGTCTTCGTCTGAATCATAAATTATTTCAAGGACTTGGCAATCTTTGACAGTAATACTTTAAAGAATTCATCAAGTCGGTTAAACTAAAATTAATATTAATATTAATAATCAATATATATATATATATATAGAGAGAGAGAGAGTGAGAGAGGGACAGAGAGAAAGAGAGGAGAGAGAAAATTGCCTTGTAGTATTTTCAAATTATAGGGACCATATATAAAGCATGTGATGTCGAAACTAGACATGTAAAATATCTAAATTCATATAAATCGTTATCTAATGACAAATTTTTCTCATTGATCGCACAAATTTATAATAATAAAATTTATTTAATCCAATAAAGAGATCATAATATTTTTTATTCGTAACTCCTAGATTAATTTATTGAGTAAACTATGTCAATGCTAAAAACATTGGATTTACCAAACACGACCCATTTATGTGTGTATATATATATATATATATATATATATATATATATTAAAACAAATCTAGAATACTACTATAACAAGCTCTGGCAAATCGTTTGCAATATCCTTGCACTGATCAACAGTAAAATGCTCGCAATACAATGTGAAGGAAACGGAAAAGGCGTTGACAAGGAAAAATAACGGACAAGGCGTCACGCATCGTGACGTAGAAAGTACGAAGGCTCGTATCTCACGTCGTCGCGTGACACGCAACAACTTCCTATCTCTCTTTCTGCCCTGGTGTTTACCGGTTCACACCATCGTATCCTTGAAACGGATTCCCCATGTTAAATCCATGCGCGATCGTGCATCTTTCTTCCCCGCTTTATCCTCTTGCTTCGTTGTCGTTCTTCGAGCTCTTTGCTTTCGAGACAACACCAGAAGAAATTCTATTCAAACCGGTGGATTGCTTCTCGCCACGCTGAAAATGTTCTCTGTCACAATGGAATAAAGTCAGTGAGACATAACATTGTCCACATTGAAATCGGCACTTTAAGCATTCCTGACAATCAATCGATACTTCAAGCATCAAATGGATTATACAAAACTATTGATTTCAATTAAAATATTACAGGTCAAGATAATAATTAAAGCAATTATCCTTTACAAGTGGCAGAGAATTTCGCAATACCTTACCCAACAAACAAGCTACACTATACTACGCGAAGAAAAAACTGCATCTCGTTAATCACTCGAAATAATCATCAAAAATCGATCAAAATAATTTATGCTCTACACTGCTTGAATTTAATTACGTTTAAAACGCCTGCGCTAATTTCAAAAAAAAACGGCGAAAAATCAAATGTCAAAAAAGGCGAAAAAGTTAATCGAAACTCCTACACTAAGGCGTACAAGCGAAGTAAATCTGTTAGCTAATTGCTCAACTGGGCTTATTAAACTATCGCACGTACCAACTGTTACGACTGGTTACTTTCTGCTGCCCTCGCTATACTAATGCCCTAATAACTTTAGCATTTTATTCTCGCTTTTTATTCTCCCTTTGTTATATAGATGGGGCCACTCAACAAGATGAATCAATTATCCTAATGGCGCGCCAACTCACTGGCACAATCAATTGTCAGACAGGAGTACGAGTTCCCTTATCGCCCCTGTGCAAAGTCAATTACCTGAGCTGATATCACAGTGTGCCGAATATCTTCTAAACACAGTGGCTGCATTAAAAGCGCAATCCCCGGCTTTGTTACGGCCATCCATCAGACGGTCCAAGCTCTCGCGGCCGACAACAATAAAGAGCCGAGCTTTGAGGGGAGACGGCCTTGAGCTCGATGAATTATTAGGGCAACAAAAGTGGCGCGAGTCCGCGTTCACGCTGTTCCTTTTAATTAGACCGAATGGAACGTACGTGGCCGCGGCTAGACATTAGATTATCGGAACGATGACCGTGTGCCGATTATGCGCTCTTAAGCTCCGATGCGCTAAAGCCATCGAATGCCTATTCGACGAGGACTCGATCGCTTTTGCCAATGCAAATGCTCCAAGTGCAGCTTGGCGAATTTCAGGCCATTCTTTCGACGTTCTAAAAGTCGCCTGTGATTTTATAGAGACTTTGCTTTATAGCTGTAGACTTCCGACACTCGACGAATTCTCTTGCTTCGCCCTTATTGAACTGGGTAAGGAACAATTGCAAAAAAATAAACTGGACTTGTTATGCCAAAAAAAAATATTAAGTCTCTTCTTGAGAGATTTCGTTACAACAATATCAATATAATGAGAGGTTTAATAATCGTAACGCACTAGTCCTTTAAACTTAAGTGGGGCAAGGACTTTTTTTCATTTATTTTCGAGTCTGTGAAAAAGTCGTGTAATCACCCAACTACAAGACCATGAGAATTTCATTCAATTATAAGAAAAATCTTAATTATTGAATAAATACAAATTAACTCTTTCAATTTTATGCTACTGAGACAGCTACATAGCTCGATATTGATTATAGAAGAACATTTAAATCTTTTTATCTAGACTTTTAGCGATCAATCATTCCAAATGTGATCTTGAACAAAACAATGATTAGCCAATTAATATGATTTCATTCACCACCAATCATACAATTTTATTTTAAATTCTAAAATTGATCGCTTTGGCAATGAAAGAACCAGTGTTTGTTCATTACTTTGCCATTTGTTTTAACTGAATGAAGATAATAACATTCATTAATTTATTTGCAATGTGTCGATAGTTTATTTTTAAAATAGCTTAACTTAATTTCAAGATTCCCTATTATTGACTGTAAATGTAATATATTTACCTTCAAACTTAGGGCTTCGTTAATTCCAACAATTATTCTTAGCCTTTTTCGTCTTCGTTTTGACATTTAATTTCATTTTGAAAATTCATTTAAAAACAATACGTTAAAAATACATCGATCTATTGACTTAGAATTAATTGTTTCAGATTAATGAGGATAATCAATTGAACTAGAAATCTCTTTTTCAATACAATATTTCACACTATTAATGAAATATCAATGACAAGCTATTAATTTATTTAGATATTAATTAAATTATTATTTAAATTATTTAATTATGAATTATAAAATAATTTTTAATTTTTTATTATATTCTATTAGGGTTTGCTCGACTTTACGCAATTCTTGGTGGTCAGAATTGAAAAAAGAAGGATTTCACCTCTGCCACTAGGAATTCAAACCGAAACAAGTGCAATATATAAATGTAATAATGCTTTACGATGAAAAGCATGAATTTAAGACGGCTGAACAGAGATGGTGAGCAGTGTTGGGTGTTCGTAATGTAAGGCGCGTCGGTTATAAGGAAGGACGTCGAATGTTTGTTAAGCTCGAGTCCTCGACTTTTTGAATTTT
>JAPYYT010001267.1:0-29372 GCA_030522565.1 Ceratosolen corneri
ATCGATCGTAAAAGCGGAAAGAAAGAACGTAGATTCCATTTATAAACCCCTCCGCGCCTTCGCGTATTGCGTAAGTGCGGCATTCAACCGATTCTTGTATCGACAATAGTGTAATTTACTGTGTAACCAAATGCGACTTCTTCAAGCTATTTTTTGTTCAATAAATTCAAGTGTTAACCGCCTATTTTGTCTATGACTCTTTTTACCCTGCTATCTCGACCCTTCCACTATCTGTTTCTCCTTCACACATTCGTGAGCAGAAAACACGCACACTCGGATCCGCTTGCCTGTCTTCTGTACCCGAGCCGGATCCCGAACACATGTATTTTAGAAATGTTTTTACAAAATATAATTTGTAATTAAAAAATCGAGAATTACATGATTGGCATAATTTATAGTATTTATATTTGCCATTAAGCATTAAACAAATAATATAGTTTACAAAATTTAGAAATGAATCATTATTTAATGCTTATAAACTATTCAAATTAAAATAATGCTAATGTTTTATCAAATAAAAATATTCAACTTTTCAAATGTTATTATGGTTGAAAGAAGAAGGAGAAAAGAAAGGAAAATTAGTTAAATGAATACAGTATTAATAATGATACAAAATTCGTTGGGCTATTTTCATCATTGCCTATGATCCGAGAAACTCTGTTCAAGCTAATGTGTCGACCATGATATTTATGATGATTGTTTGTGGACCGCGGGTTAATCATCAGCAGACATTCTATCCTCTTTTCTTTTTTTCATTTCTTTATCATTCAAAATTAATAAAATTCAAACTAATATAAAAGAACTCATTAAAATCTATTTAATAAAATAAATCTGCAGATGTAATATAAATTAAAATATTCTTAAAATAATTATGTTTAAATTTCATAATATAACGAAAAAGATAGAAATTTATATTGAATACATAAATATATTCTTATCTATTAATAAGTTATTAGAATAAAAAAAATATATTTAACATGTAATGGTTTCATATGTAATAGTTTCATACTATTAAAATTTTTGGAATTTAAAACATCTGATCGATGTATTCTTATTTATAATATATCAAATTAATTATAATGTATCAAATATCCATTTAATATAGTATAGATAGATTACTCTCTATATAAAAATATTGAATCATTTATTTTATCTAAATTTAATATATCGTTATAATTTAGACTATTACGATTCTAAAAAATGTATAGATTATATTATCAAAATTATATTATTCCTTTTAATAACTAATATTCTATCTAAAGTAAAAAAAGCTTATATATATATATATATATATATATAAGAATGAGAGGCCAAAATAAAATAAAGTCAATGAAGTCAGGGAGATTTAAAATATATCTGTTGGTTAGAATGAAGTTTTTGTATGCATAAAATTCTTTTAAGTGAAAGAAAGAATGAGTGAGAATGAAGGAAAAGGGAAAACAGGTCTAACAACAGACATCCTTTTGTGGAAAGCTTTGACTCTCAACTATTCTGCACAACGGCCTTGTTAAAAGCAACTCTTAAAAATGAGACATCTCATTATACTTATTCAATTCTACGAAACTCGTAAAGATCCCTTTTCAGGATTTTATGTCGCACGCCCTTTTCTTACCGTTCTTTCAGAGTATAGTACTCTCAAGAGTTCATGTCAAGTTTTTAGTTCTTTTATAAGGGTATGACAAAGACGCTGAACGCTGATGAATTAGACAATTTGATGTAAAAACTGTCAGCCTAAATATATGTTATCGTGAAATAAAATGATATGATACTTTTAGTGCATTTATCAAGATATTTTTTATATATTTAATTTTAAGAATGGTATAGCGACTTAATGAAAAACTTACAACCGAATAAAAACTGATAATCATGTTCTTTCAAATCGTTAACAATTGTTGGCATTCAATGTTTTGTACTAAATTATTCAATTATTAAATTATAGTAGTTCATCAATGATTTGGTCTTTAATTTCACAACATTATTCTTTAATATAGCATTAATCTAGTCCGCAATTGTAAATCTATATGAATATTTAAAAATATAATATATATAAATTATATATATATATATGGGTGTATGAAATTTTACTTATATTTATTCAATAAATTTTCAATTTTTTTCATTGATTGAGTTTTAAATTCAATTACAATATAAAAAATACACCTAAGCATTATATTCTATTTAATGTTTAAAACAAGTTCTAAAATTTAAGAGTGATTTAATAAATTAAATTAATTTAATAAATAAAAATATTAAAATTTTATACATTTATTTCGTAAGAAAAATATTTATAGATAACCATTAAAATTCGGAATTATATAAATATATATATTCTAATAAATATTTATAATATATCTATCAGAAATAATTGATATACATTTTTATGTTACAAAATTTCTTTCAAATTTACAAAACTCTAATAAAAAGTGAACAAAATTCGTAAAAACCAAAAAATAACTATAAAAAGCTTTGGGGGTATATATTTTAATGTTTAATTAAAGTATTTTAAATAATTTTATTTTTATATAATTATATTTTATTTTATATAAATATATTTTTACATGAATAATTAAACAGTTCTCCTCAAACCCTTTTACAGTTATTCAATAAAAACATGAAAAAGTATCTAAATTCTTAATTTAATAAAAATTAATAATCAAGATTAATTTAATGAAAGCAATTATGCATAAGTATGCAAAATAATTCAATTATGGAATACAAGTATAAAATAGAGACAAAGCAAGCCCGAATTTAGTTCATCTGTGCCATTTGACTCAGCATTATACTGGTTCTTTCTTTGCATCTTTAAGTTCGTACAGAGCCTTTACACAAATTTAATTATCGTACAAAATAAAAAAAACACACATAACATATTTTCATTTGGCGTTATCATTTGATGATAAAGTTTCTACTATCGGATGATATAGTTTACTTTTAATTATTATTTTCTTTTTGTTTTTGAAGAAATCGAGTATATATTATAAGGAAGAATTTAATGTAACTGTTCTAATGTACATATTAAAATGTCATATTAATAAGCTAATTATATTTACAAGTAATCCTTTTTAATAAATAAATAAACAATTTCAAGATACATTTAAAATAAATATTAATTGTTATATTAATATAGAAAACGTTAATATATTTTTCGATTTTAATTAATTTATTCGATTGATCAAATATTTTGTATTAACTAAAATTGTGCTTTAAATTTTAATTGAAAATTTATTTATATATTAATACTCATTATCTTATAGTTAATTTAAATAATAATGTTAATTGATGCCTAATTTAATGTAACATTCAATTATTGTATCAAATTCGAGTTGTAAAATTCAAATTTTTTATTAATTAAAAATATAATTTATTTATAATAATTGAAATTTAGAACTTATAGTATATTTTCAATATAGCAATTTATTTAAAAACTAATAAAAGTCTAAACATTTCTTATTGGTTTCAGTAATGAAAGGGAGTGTTATGAATAGGTCATTTTTCAAAACTTTTATTCTTGCTGCTTAATTTGTCATTTTAATCGTGAAGAATTCTATTCTAAATATAAATATAAATCAGTTCTAGAAAAATAAAATTGCATTGAGTTACTTTTAAATTTACCTCGATTCAATCACATGAAATTATTGAATGTTTACTAATTTATAGTAATGTGGTACATTATTGGTTCAAATAACTATCAGTAATGATTTTCTGGTTTGAATTTGATAAATAATAACATATTAAATGTAGTACCAGTCACATAACAAACTTTATATATATATATATGTGTGTGTGTATGTATCTATATATATATATATAAAGTAATTCAATTATACATATAATATTCATTATATTTAATTATATATTTATATAATTTAATTATTATTTTCATAAATTTGATTTAAATAGTTGATTGAAATTATTAAGTTGATTGTAATTAAAAATATAAAATATTTATACATTCAAATGCATAAAACAATATATTTAATTGTGCCATCAAATAAATTAGAAATGATATGCAAATATTAGTCATATATTGTTGAAATATTATAATTACATATCATAATTTATTTTTAAGACTTAACTAAAAATTTTAAAGATTAGTCTATGTAAAAAAAGTACCAGAAAAGAGATTTATTGCCTTTATAAGTATCAAAAATACTTTTATATGATTGAATCATGACTAAATAATATCTATCGAATAAAATAGATCTATCGAAGTTTAGTACTATGATTGCTGTAGTAAATATTACTTTACCATTCGTGTTTTAAGAAAAAGTTTAAATGTTTCGTTTGGATTTTGCGTTTAGAAAACCAAACGTGAATGATCATCATAAAAAGCATTTCATGAGAATGTTTAATACAAAGCACATAGTAGTTTTTGGCTATATAGCAAAACGATGTGGTAACGATAAATCATCTTTATCCACGACGGATAGTTGTGTCGAAGACAAAGAACAGACAAGTTGGATTTATATTGCTTAGAATTTTTGTCCAATAATCCAATAACATAAGGTTATTGTTGGTAAAGCGGTTATGGATAATAATATGAATAATAATATATTAAAATCAGTTGATCATTATTTAATAATGATTTATTGTTAATTATATATGCGTATGTGAGTAAGAGTACCCATATAAATAAGTATATTTGTATGATTAGTCTCGTTGATATTAGAAATTTTAAGATTATAATAATGGTCAAAATTATCAGAGGTGTATGTATACTTTGTTAATTAATAAAATAATTTTTTATATATACGAATATTCTCTTAGTTAGTCTTTTGAGACAACTTAACGTGAACTTAAAAAGCAAATTATTTTAATTAAAACTTATTTGCATATGTATAATAGTTACGTTTCTGCATATAAAAATAGAACAGTTGATAATGAAATAGTCGATTTTAATTAATGTTGAAAAATTCATTTAAAATCTAATATTTTAAAAGTATGTTATTAATTTTTATTTGTAAATATTTATAATATAATTATAAACTTAATTTAGTATTATTTTGTAATAATGAAAGCATTGTTGAAATTCATGCATTTCTCCTATTGTTGATTAAGAATTTTAAATATATTTATAAAATAAATAAAATTTCGAAAAATTTTGCCTATATCAAATATCAAATTATTCTGTGAACTGTGACAAGATCTGCAACATTGAAGATCGCATACAAAGAAACGCATAAAAGTTGAGAAAGAGAAAAGAGGAGGAACGTATAGAAAAAAGAAACCATTTCTTTCTCCCTTTTAAAACGTCGTCATCCCCTATTGGTTAACCTATAACATATGTTCCATATTCCATGCTTGGTGACGCTTTTAAGCACGTAGTGGGGGCGGCGGCGGCAAGGGGGAGGGGTTTGTTGTACCGTTCCAATGGCGTCTTTTCCCCATTATCTTTGATAATATCGATCGGATTCGCATCAGGGAGTCTAAATGCGGAACAAAAGAAAGAAAACGTTATGCGAGTTATACTCAAATAATTGGGACAGAAAAAGGAAGTCACTCGAACTCTCGAGAAACTTCCCGGGAAAATGATACCATCATAACTAACTGGACTGAGGTCCTCGAAAAAAATAAAGATGAAATGGCCTTCTTTTGACCCATTCATGATGAATATCTATTAGAAACTAGACTTATTATATATGTCGATATAAAGAAAAAAGGAATTATAAGAATTGCTTTAGTATGAAACGGATTCAACGAATCTAGGTATATGCAACCTCCCGACTTTGTTGCCTTTTGTAGGTAAAGTTGACATGATAATATTAGATACTTTAATAAATCTCATATTTCATATTTCATTTTCAAAAATAAATATGAACTTGATAAGCTGTAATACTACTGTTTATAAATAAATGAATGAAAAATAAATGTAATTTTCATAATACTATAATTATTAAAATAATAAAATCCAAAATATTTTACAAAATTTATTCCGCAATAACATAAATACATACTAAAGAATACCTGAAAAGTAAGAATATTTTATAAGTATAGTATCTAAAAATATAATAAATGTAAGTACTTTACTAAAATAAAGTAATTGATACGAAATATTATGTAATTCATATTTTTCGGGTATACTAACATACAATTAGGAAGTAGTTGCATCGTTAATTTTTCATGACTTTTTCATGACTTTTAAATGCATTATGAATCTCTTCTTGCGGACTACAAATTCTATTCAATTATGAAATCAACTCTTTCGTTTGACCTTGAAACAAAGATGGTTAAATTCAATATAGTATACTACTATAACAATATAAACATATTTATGGATTAAAGATGCAAATAGTAAAGAAAGATATTAATACTCAGCATTACTAACAACGAATATACATCGTGAAAATACTAAATTGTACTCGAGTTCCATGTATAATTTTGTTATAAGTAACTTAATAGGATAAAAATTTTCGTATATGTTTCTGAGTGTGTTCATAAAAATAGGACTTGTGTAAAGTATGGTTATTAATAAAAGTGGAAATATATTAATTATAAATAGTAAGATATCTAGTCTATTTGTAAAACTTTATCATTGTAAACTCATATAAATAATATCGTAAGCAAAACTTTGTATGACTATATTATTTAACGCTCTAAATTTGAAGAAGAAAAAATTTGAGTTGACATAATTGATATTTTCAAATTTAAATAAATTTGAAATTTTAACTGTACACTTTATGATCTTCATAGATATAAATGCATTCATTCCTTTTAAAATTAATGAATATATCTTGTGTGCTTTTATTTTTAATTTCATAGTAATTTATATATTTATTATGCCATTCAACTAATAAATTATTACTTAACAAAGATAATATTAATAACGTATTTATTCATATTAAAAATTTAATTATTTGCATTTAATTTATATTGTTATTTGTTTTTAAAAAATTTAATACATATAATTAATGTAATCTAAAATTTCTAATAGAATTTCAGAATATATTATTTATAACACAAATTTTATATTGAAATTTACTAGTTTCTGATAAATACTGGTTCTTTACTGTTAAAAAAATATTTATATAAAATATATTACATTTATAATTTTTGCTGTAACATTTTAAAAGATAAATGTAATCTACTTTCAAAATAATATATGAACAATGAATAAAAATCAAATAATAATATGTTTTTCAGTATTTTAATTGCTAAATAAAAATTTTTATATTTAGCAGGTTATAATTAATAAGTTTTTATTATCTTGAAAATATCTGCTGATAATGCACGAGGACACGAACATGAAAGAAGGAAGCCACCAAATGAGTATTTACACCCGTGAATTAAGGTGAGGGCAAGAGCTCTAAAAGTCTTGGAGGGTAATAACTCTATTTGCCTTGATGATCGCTTACGCTGCTTTATAAGTTATATGAGAAACTATACCGTCGGAAGACTATGCAATTAAGTTAAACAATTGCCTAGACCTCCATAAACAATCTGAGATAGATGCATATAAATCATCACTTTGAAGATAACGAATGAATAAGAGAGAAAGAGAGGGTACAAGGGACAAAGAAAATCTACTGCAGTATGATCAAATATAATATATAATTTAAGATATAAGAGCTATCGGAAAGTATGTATACATTTGTAAGTGTGAACATAGAAATTATGTTCATTTGGATTAACGCACATTATGATCCTGTAGAAGAAAAATTTTAAAGAAAATTACCAACATATTTAGCCTCTAGAATGTAAGAAGATATGATAGATAAGAATTATAGAATTCTATTTTTTTAGAATTGGAATTTAATCGAATACACATAACATTTCAAAATTATTATATTATAATTCATCTAAATTCGTAATATTTTCATTAAATAAAGAAGAATTTTAATTAAACATAAAGACACTTTTTAAGTTTGTTGATTTTGTATTCGAGAATTCATTACTAAATATCATAATATACTGATTCATTTGAATTAATGTTATGCCTGTATTATTTGAATAAATTTATGTTTATTATAATAATAATAAAAATCTATAATACTACAAGAATTCTTTATTAAAAGCATTATTTATATTTATTTTAAATATACGAAGTGATCAATAAACAACAAAAAAAACAAAATTTTAAACATATGATTAAATATTACATTTTGATTTCTTTTAAGTAAATTTTTATTCAAATTTTTTTCAAATTAGAAATTATAAAATCAATACTCAGAAAATAAAGATTTTTGTAATTAAAAATTAAACCTCTAAACTATGACTTTAAAATTTATTAAATATATTTTTTCCAATAATGATATATATTTTACTTTTATTAATTGAAAGATCAATACGTTAAAATATTAGAAAAGTAAACACTAGACTTAAAATTTTATGTGTATTAAGTAACGGATATTAGCGATCATTTAAGAGTATTCAAACTATATTCGAACAGCTAATTTCAAAATTAATTTTATTAATGTAAAAAGCTTAATCAAGAAGGTATAAAATGAAAAATTTTAAAGATGACATTAAACTATATATTTCAAATCATAATAGTTTGTTTATAAATTTCATTTTTGTTACTTTAAATAAAAAAGTAAGCAAATAGAATAATTAAAGAATAAGTTGGAAACTAATGTGTTTTCAATTCTTTTAAATTTAATCAAATAAATTTTTTAAAAATTAGGATTTAATCACATTTTATTTTCAAGCTTATTATTACATGTATAATTATCCATTTGTAGCAGATTGATAATTATTTCTAATTTAAATATATTATAATAGAATAAAGTTTGTAAATATTGAAATCCAAATGAATATATATAATAATAATAATAATAATAATAATAATAAATCGATAAGAAATAAAACTCGAAAGGAAATGAGTTATTAATTAAATTTTCATAAATGTAAAATATATCGTATAAAAAATGGTTAAATTACAAATACTACTAATAAATCTTTCTTAAGAATAAATTATTAATAAATAAATAGTAAATGATTTATAATTAATAAGAATTTGTTAAATATATAAGATTACAAGATATTCAACTTAAACATATAATTAATGTTAAAAATTATATAAAAAAAACATTGCATAAACTTATTGTACATATAAAATTACTTAAAATTTTTTTCTTAAAATAGAATAATTTAATATCATATTATTTATATTAATATTAATACTGTTTTTTATTTTATAGATTAAATAGTTTTAAATACTTCAAAAAATATACTTATCTACTAACTGTTTTGTATTGTTTCATATATAATAAGTAAAAAATTAATCAATTTTATGTTCAATTAAACAATTTTTGAAAAACGTGTATTTAAACATATATACCTTAAATATATCCTCAAATTAATATTAAATTTTAATTTGTCGCATTACCTTATTAATTTGATTAATGCTTTTATTTTTTTAAACTTTGAAAGCTTATTAATGTTGTAAAATATATTTAAAAATTTTTTTAATATTAATAAAATACAATTGTAGAAAAAAAATAATATTTTGCACCATTAATAATTATGTACTAATAAATAAAAACTCTATGTAATAATGGAATATATAAATATTTATATAAAATAGAGAAAAACAATATGGCGATAGAACTGGAGATAGAAGAGAAGGGGCGATAATAAAAAAAAATAACAAGGAATAACATATGGAATCTCGCTTTGCTTCACTGCATCATGATAAATTTTATTGTACCAAGCTTCTACACCAATTGATATCTTAACAGTGAAGATAACCCGAATTCTGTATTACAAGTTCATTAGTGTTCAGCAAATATTTCTTCCTTTTTTTTTGGCCGCGTAAGATAATTTTATTACCCATACAAACACCTGCCATGGGAATGCGGTAGCTATTTAATTTTTCTTTCTTTTTTATATTCTTTTTACAAAGTCGATAAAGAAAGTAATAAAAATAACAAGCCGATTGGAATAGCTATATTATTTTGACAGAAACAAAAAATTAAAAAGTTCAAATTATTATTTCTGAAACAATTTCAGACTGTTAAGATGTTATTCTATTATTTATTATAGTCATTTAATTTTATAAAGAGAACTAAGATTTTATTGGAGGCATATACTATTACTATTATGGAGATTCCAATTTTGTTAATTCTCAGAATGTTTACGATTTATATTTATGTAAAGTAAAATATTTGAATATTCATATTGTTTAAATCAATAAAAAATATAAATTATTTGAATATTAGATTGGTAACGTATATAAAAAATTTGTGTACTGTAGTTTTCTTAAAGGATAAGTTTTAAATAATTTTATAATTTATTGAAGATTAATAATTTTGATCAAATAATGTAATAAAGTATATTTTTATTTATCTTAAAATGGAACGTCATTCAGTTTAATACAATTTAATTATAGATTTTAAATTAATATTTTATTTACAAACATTTAATCAAATAAATTTTTATTTTATTTTAACATGCTTGTATATAATTCAAATTACTAAATTTAAAGATAATATTTTAAAAAATTTCGAAGTATAAAATAAGAAAAACCTTAATTAAAATAATACCATAATAAAATAATAAAAATACAATAATAAAAGAAGTAAATTTAGTAAATTAGCATATTTTGAAACATTCTTAGATGATAATTAATTTATGTAATTATGCAAAAAACTTTTGAATAATTTCTAATCAGTTTAAAAAAAGATCATCGCAGATTCTTAGATACGATCAATGGATATAACTGGGTAGTAAATTCACTTATATTGTTCTTACAATTTTATTTTAAATCCTAAATTGCAAAAAATAATTATTTGATCACATGATAAGAAAGTGACTCAAGTTAAAATGATCCATACAATTCGATAACAAAATTTAATGATGAGAGTTTCATGAGGTCTGAGATGTATACGAAACCTTATATATTTTTTACAAAAAAGGAAAAATTAAGGAAAGAAAAAAAAAAGGAAGTAGAGAGGTTAGAAAGAATGAAAAAAGTAAGTTGGTATCGTGGGAGGATGAAGATATGGAAGGATCGTGCAGAAAAGTGGGAGAGGAGAGTGAAACAAATGAGTACGATGAGTTACGACTGAACGTAAATCTCAGACTAATGGTTGCCTAAATGCAAAACCCGCTTTATAGGCAGGTATACGCGGGTTCAACATGACCAAGAAATTTAATAATTTAGCTAATGGCCTCGACTACATTTTTTATAATGCGTTACCGAGTCAGTTTCAAATAACAGTAATAAGTACCGAATCGATTGCAAAACTGCAAAAATTATGACTGTTATTGTTGAAAAACCAATGTCATTGATCAATTGCTTTCTGAATCTGTTCAAAATAAAATTTATGTATGATAACTTTGAACAAAAATCTTACATAATTATAATATTTCTCAGTTTGTAATAAATAATGAATTAAAATTTACTGAATAATATATATATATATATATATATATATATTATATAAAATATACTGAAAAATATATATTATATATATTAAACATATTAATAAATATACAATATATATGTATAAATATTATAATGATAATAGTGTAGGAATATATGACAATATAAGAAAGTACAAAAATATTTAATGCAACTGAAGGAAAAAGTTAATGTATGATTAATGAAAAATAAATTGAGAAATTAAAATTTTATATTTTAAAATAATATTAAATTTCAAACTATACAAATCAAATAATTAAATTTATATCTATTCATTTATTATAATTTTTAACAAGTCAATCAGACTAATTAGATGCCAGATTTGTTATAATTTCTATTTTATAAGTAATATGGTTCTACCGTTTACTTATGTAAATAATGCTAAGAATGATAGTAATATAATTGATTATATTGTTGTTATAATTACAAAAATTATAATTTAACATTAATGTGTTAAGTTTTTCACATATAAAAAATAAAAAAATAGTAAGGATATACAGAAAATACGAATATCTATAGTATATATTATTCACAGTAATAATAATTTATTATCATTAAATTTACTACAAATACATTTGATGATATGATGTTTTGTCTAAAATATGATTTATAGTAATAATATATTTAATATTCAAAATAGTGAAACGATGCATTTAAATAAGACTTAATATATTACGATTTATTTTAAAAAATTAATCTAAAATACAATTATTTCTAAATTTGATATGAAAATTATAAAATGTATTAATTTTTATAAAAATATATATAATAAATATAAATATATAAAAATAAATAATAAAAATATAAAAATAAATATTAAATATATATAATAATAAATATAATATAATAATAGATAATTAGGAAGTTAATATTTTACGTTCTAATTTGAAAGAGTAAAATATTACTACACCGGATATGCATTAATATATCAAATGAAAATTAAGGAAAGATAAGAATTTCCTTTCCCACTATGTTTTAAATAATTCAATAATTATAAATCTTATTATTTCAAGACGTTAGAAGCAATTTCTAATCCTATCATGAATTGCATAAAGTGCTCATACATTTCATGGCCATCATTAACTACCCTTCGTTACATTCGTGGTAGTCAACTTCACTCCTTCTGCTCCTGCTCTTCACACACGCTCTCTCTTTCTCTCTCTCTCTCTCTCTCTCTCTCTCTCTCTCTCTCTCTCTCTCTCTCGATCTACCTTTCTTACTCTCTATTTATGATTACTTTACGAGCATAAAAGCAAAACCTCTCGCAACAGAAACTCGTAGTAATAAATATTGGTGGTATTTTGGAAAGCGTCCGCCTCTTAATAGGCCTCTTAGACCGTTATTAAATAATAAATTATGACAATCGCGCCTCTCCATTTAATGAACTCGGCTTTTTATGTTAGTCGTCAATTCTTTTTCAGACACCTACAACTACGAACGATTGGTGTCTGTCTGTATGTACGGTATGCAAGACACTCGAAAGATGAGCATGAAAATGATGTATATGATGAAGTATTAATAGACAATGAAAGATACTAAAAAATTAATAAGAGCGTGTTTTTTATTTATGTACATAGGCAAATTATGAATTTTGTAAAACATTTCGGTATTGTATGATATATTATATGTTTGCTTATAATTCGATGAGTTATATATTTGACAAAGACCAGTTTAATTTGTTGTAGCAAACCGTTTTTATGCATTTAATATCCGTCAAATATATTACAATTTTTTAATATTATATTCAAAGACAAAATTTGACTTTTTCTCACTAGCATCGACATAATTCTTATCATAATAAATTAACAATTCAGGGTTAAAAATTGATTATTATATTATTCGAAATCTGACAGTAGGTATACGAGTTTAAAAAATTAAAAGAAAAATTAATTTAAAAAGTTTCATTTCCCTTTCGATAAAATAGTTTTATATTCATTCTAAATATTTAAAAACAGAATAACCTTTAGAAATTTAAAAAATTATCAAATATTAATATATTAATATATCAAAAACATATATTGTGTAATCACAATAAGGATAATTTAAACAGAAATAAATAATGGTTGTATGTATGTTGCACCTTGAACAAACAAGTAATTAGTATAGTTTATTCACAGCAAAATACAATATTATTTCAAGTATTTAACAATTTTTCTTTAATTCAATATTTTCTCATATAATATTCTATGGAAAATAAATTAAATATTATTTAACATCAATTATTTGTTTAAAATTTTTAAAAATTTTATGAAAATTCACTATCGAAGATTTACTGTACTCCAGATATTAATAGCTCTTAATTAAAATAAGCGACAGAAGTTTAACTGTACTTTTTATTTATTAAATGCTAAACATTTTATTTAATCAATCTTATATAATTTAGAAAAAGAAAAATAGAACCCTTTCCAAACCTTAAAATATACGATTATTTCCTCGTTTATATAAATGTTGGTTTATAATAAATATAAGTACATGAACATTAAATAAATAATAGCTATAATTATTTGATTAAAAAACTAAAACTTTTTTAATACAGGAGATTTTTAAAGAGATATGTAATTATTATAAATAATATTTTATTTACTTGATTGTCCGATTTATCAAGGATTTAAAGCACAAATGAAATAATACGATAGAAAAACCTATTTCATAATTAAAAAATTCGACTTTACAATAATCATTATATTTATTAATCATATGAATTTGAAATATTATTATTCACAGTAAAATATTTTTAAAAAATTGTATATTACTAGTTAAAACTGATTTAATTATTATGTAGTAATTTTTCTTTGTATTCTGTTTCATCCTTATTATTAATCTTATTTTTTTTATTTTTGAAATAATTTCTAACGAACTAGCAATCTTTGTTATATCATAATAATATCATTATTATTCCTATTTAAAATTTTATTACTTAAATCTTATTTTAAGTTTTAGTAAATATTATATATTACTATAAGTTTTAAATGATATATTAATTAAATAAAATAATTAAATAAAAGAGTAAAATACAGATATATTTATTATTCATACTAAAATATAATATATTATAGCATATAGTAATTTGTATTATGTCATTATAATATCTAATAATTTGCATAACTTACTAAATATAATTAAACTTCTTATAGTTAAATAATTTACAAAAATGAAAGTTTACTAATAATATTATAGATTTTTAATTATTGTTAATAGTATAATAAATAAATATTATAGATAATAAAGAGTATACATAAATTTAATAAATTACTATTTTTATGTACATAATTATAAATATTACTTAAAATTAATATTAATAGAATTTGTTCTTATATGTATATGTATATGGGAATTGACCGGCATGTGTTTTCTCTCCAAGATGCAATGAAGAGATACAGTTAGTAAACGGAGAGGTGATAAACGAGGGTGTTATTAACTGAGTAATTATTAATTATTAATTATTAATTATTAACTTTATTAACTGAGCCGCTTTTGTATGTTAGAGATTAAAAAATACGTTTATTAAAAAAGAAGTAGATACATTACAATATATATAGTTAGATATAAAATGCTTCTAGTTGGTCGGATATGTAAATGGTGTGTTATATGAACTGATATGAAATAGTAAGAAATATATATATTATAAGGTTGTGCCGTCTGGCTATTCAGTTATAAGCTGAATATAATGTTGATTGAGACTTAAAGTGGTATTGGCACGGTTCAGATCAGGTATCTAGTCTACAATGTCATTTTAGTCAGTGTCGACCGTCAATGAATTAAACTCCATATATAAAACAGCAGATCCTACCTAGTGGGTAATTGCCTACACTGCTCGCGGGATCTGCACTGTTGGTAGTTTAAATTGTTCCGAATTATCTTGTGACTGTTAATATTATTAATGAAGTTATGAGAAAATAAACAGATTAAGAATAACTGTACTAGCTTGACAATAAATAACAACTAATAAATAACAGATAAGAAATAACTGATTTTAACTAACTGATCTTACTATTAGAACTAGTACCACGAATGCTTTGCCTACTGCCTTTTATATTCGGCACTGATCCTTTTTTCCGAGTAAATGTCTTTTGTACGAATAATCCTTTCTAGTATTTCTTAAAATATTTCAATGCTACAGGAACGGTAGTGTAGAGTTGAGCTTCAATTTTTAAATTGTCTTAGAATAGCGTAACTATTATGAGAAGTAGAAAGATATAGCAATGAGTTTTAAAATAATACATTTCCTTGAGTGAGCTGTGTGATTAGACAGGGAAGCTCGCAATTATAGGGAAAGTCGTGCGAGATTATTGACGGAATCTCGAACAATATGCTTATTTATTTTTATGTCATCCAAATCGATTTCCTAAAAATTAAAAAAGCAGTGTAGATATTACAACTATAAATAAATATTATGTAAAAATGTATTTTGTTTAAAAAGCCAAAAAAATGAAATAATGATTTAAAAGAAGATTTAATATATTGAGATTAAATATTTTCAACTTTGATTATTTATACATTAAAATATATTTAAAACATCAAAAATACATCTAATCCCATATACATATTGTATGGGATAGAATCTTAATGATCTCTATATAATACCATTCTATTTGAATATTAGTTTTGAATATTTTATTTATGATTGCCTTATGAATATAATTGTAATATATATAATGTACATCTTTTCCTTGCTAATGAAATTGTAACTTTGGCAATATAACCATCGTTCATCATCCAATACAAGCCGAATAAAATAAACCGACAAAACATTCTAGGAACCCCCGGGTAGTTGCCAAACGTCGTGCTATTTTCATAATGTACCGATTCAAATTTAAAAAGTGTAAATAAAAACGGCCGGTGCAACAGTGCAAGCCGAAGCGCACCACTTTGAGGCGCAACCACCACTTTATCGCCTTCACTTCAACCCTACAGCTTCATAAAGTATTGACACTATTTGTTTAGGACTCCAATGACAACAGAACATTAGTCATCACCAAATCATCACAATTTTCACAAATTCACATAAAACAATAACCAAAGAATATAGATTACTTATCATAATCAATCCTATTTTTGCGGTATTCAATTTACGCCTGAGTATTGTGCTAGTGCGAAATATATGAAACTAGATAGAGACAACAAGATATTTTACTGTATATGACAACATAATTATGTATATATTTTATATTTATATATTTTTATTTCATATATTTTCAATAAAGACAATTTTACATTATTACATACGCCGTCTTCGTCTTCGCTTTTTTCTACCCCGTTATCTCTCCCCTTGCACTATCTGCCTCTTGCTCGTACCACCTTGCGGAAAGTATATACTCGGGTTAGCTCCCCAACAATGATGAAATTATAAATTATATAGTCAGGCCAAATTTAAAGAGGACAAATAATAAATACCAATTTAAATTGAACATTTAATATATAATTGTACTTGAACTGAGTGCTAAGCACACGCAGAGTGATGTGAGGGAGAGGCCGATACTGGAAGGGTAGAAATAACAGTGTAGAAAGAAATATAATATAAGAAATAAGTCGCAGAAGTCTTATATAATACTGTAAAAACCGTTTTTATTAAAAAGAGATGGAAATTATAATGCAGTCTTTGTTCCTATGTTCCTTGCTATAGTAATATTCCAGCGTAAATTAAATACCGTTAAGCTTGGATTGGTTCTATTAATTACTGTAATTAATTTAACTCTATTATTTATTCTAGTCTAATAATTGATGTTAATTGTAGATTAGTCTACTGACCTTTATTGTATTTGAACATACGTTAGTTGACAAGGCCTGTTTGTCTTATTGTTTGTTTAATTACTTATCGAGGCTATGGAACAGGCTGCTAAAATCCCACTTGACGTTCAGTTATATGTTAAACGCCGTAACAACCGTTGCCCAGCTGTTTATGTGTATTTGTTACTACTTGCCTTAATTTTTATTTTCTCCTCCTTTACCTTTCTCAGTTTGCTAGTCCACGCTGGCAATGTAAGCGGATGTTAGGCTTATGTTGATGCGGCGCTTAGTCGTAAATTCAACACCGCGAAGCCAGGTTTTTGTTATGTATCTTGCAGCGACTTGATACCAGTGTCGGATCGAAGCTTCAATATAATGATGCCAAACACTGTTATTTGAGAAACTCTTCTTTAATTGTAAAACTAATGTAATTTTCAATTGCAGACTATATTAGAGAGTATGATCTCTAGGAGAATTCTGAAGCGCAGCACGCATGCAGTTTAGTTTTGATGTCTTTGTTCCGGTTCTTGAATAGAGGTGATGGTTATCTTAAAATTCTTTTGAAAATGGAAAATTGTAATGATTAGGTGATAATTAATGTTCTGTTGTCATTAGAGCCTTAGACAAATAGTATCAATGCTCTATGAAGAGGTAGAGGCTAAGTGGAGGCGACAAAGTGGTGGCAGCGCCTCAGGACGTCGGGCCGCGGCTTGCGCGGTTGCACTGCCGTTTTGAAGTATAGCTGGGTTTTTCATGATTTCCAATTTGTATCGGCTGGTTAAGAAAATGTCACGAAGTTTGGCAACTATACGATTATGCCTGAAAGATCTTATCTGTTGTTTTTACTAGGCTCGTATTACAAGAGACGTGATAATCATATTGACCATAGCCGAAGTTTCGAGGCGCAATCCAAAATACGGTCGTTGTTCTGCCTAGAAGGTCTTGTCCGTTATTTTACTTAGGCTCGTATTGCAAGGCACGTGATGGTCAATTGACTATTGTCTAAATATTTTAAGGCGCAGTCCGAGGAAACCCGATTGTTAAATGGTCATAAAGGAGAGACAGAGAGAGAAAGAGAAGTAATACTTGACGTGCTTTCTAATCATATTCGTAGGCTTTTTGGACACATCTGGTAATCATAAACATATTGAATGTTTTGAAAAGAATTTATAATCAAAGAGGTAGTACCGACGGTCAAGAAACTAACGGAATCTTGAACAGACAGAATTTAAAATTATTTATAATTTAGTTTTTTAGTTTGTCCATTTTCTTTTCTTTTGTTGTTGCTAAATTATATTATTGTATTGTTGTAAATAAAATATAAATACATACAATAACCATGAAATATGTAAATTGTAAATGGAATCATTATAACGTATTTCTCTAGTTGAATTCATAGATCATTTTGTTTACTAGCCATAAATAATGTTCGAGAATTAACCCGAGCTCTCCCAAGATGTTGAGAAAGAGAGAGAGAGAGAGAGAGAGAGAGAGGCAGATAGTCGAAAGGCAGCGGTAGTAGGGTGTGGTAAAAAACTGACTCTGTGACGTTTCGAATAAAACTGTAAATTGCCTTTATTTATAATATAGTTAAGAAATATATAATTGTAAATTAACTTTGTCAATAAAAATTTTAATAGAAAATATATATCTATTTATTGCCTTGTTAATAATAATGATTAAAAATATGACTAATAGAAAATATAATACTGTCGTTTGTTATGAGCGGAATGTTTCCATGCAATCTCAATAATCAGTCGTAAATTGATTACCGCGATGCTTGGAATATAGTTCTTTTGATTCTTGAAGTCAAGACAATTTAATTTGCCAGCTGTTAGAATAAGCCTTGTAAATGACAAAATATTTCCTATATCTGTAAAATACAAAATACCAGCATAAATAAATGCTACAGTAATACTTGCCGTATATTTAGAATTTATGCAGGGTACCGTCTGATTAACCGACCGTCAATTGTAAAATGACTGGTTCCCATGCAGTAAGCCAGGGAGCTGTGGCTGTTATTCCATTGATCCATGAATACGTCTGTTCAGTTGTAAGCAGTTGTAAATTGAGCACCTTGGAAGCTTAATGATCGGCTTCTTGATTTCAGCACCTTTGATCCGTAATGTGGTGAGTACCTCACTGATTCGGGAAATCTTGATCGATGTTAGAAACGTACCTTGTATTTTGTTAAAAATTTTGAGTGTTCAGGAAATAACTCTGTTAGAAATATTTTAAGTGTCCAGAGATTAATTTTGTTAGAATTATTCTGAGCTTTCAGGGAGTAATTCTGTTATAAATATTTTGACTGTCCACGAAATATTCATAAACTTAACAGAACAAGAGTTCTAAGTCTTTAATTATAACCACTTCAATTTTGGTGTGAAACATTCAAACTTCAATTTTTAAGAATTGCAGCTGCAACGACTTATGCAGCCGGTTTTATTGACATCAGCTTGGTTCTTTCCGAGGCTGAATCAAAGATTTAGGTTCCACTGGAGTGAGGAAATCTGAAAATTGGCTCACAAGCAATTAATTAATTAGCACAGTCAAGATTTGGATCAAATATTAATTCAAATGAAATTATTGTACTTAAGCAGTTTGATTATAGAGTATCTTATAAAAATTTATTAAGTGTTATTATAGGATTATTTATTATAGGTTATTAAGTATTATTATAGGAAGTTTTACAATGATAAATCTTTAAAATATCAAGACATTATAAATCATTAAATTATTTATTGCATTAATGAAAAAACTTTATTATTTTATGTTAATAATTTTACAAATAAAGTAACTTAATATTTAATTAAGAACAATTATACAAATTTTAGTATTCAGTTTGTAATTTAATAATATTCTAAATTTTTTTCATCCTTTATTCATACTTAACTACATATATTCAATATTGTATTATATTTGTGATCAAGTATTGAGTATTGGTTAATTTTATTTTGTAAATACGTAATACATTATGTATACTAATTTAATAAGATGTAAAAGTGTCTGAAATTTTTTTAAAGAATGTATATAACACATTTTTATAATCTATATTTTAGTTTTTGTATAATTTTTTTTCATATTTATGCTGTTATATTTAGTACCTATATAAAGTTCTAATTTATAATCAGATAATTTACAAATATTTAAATATTTGTATATAATAGTAAAAGAAGTAATTTAATTTATATTAAATTTAATTTAATTTAATGTAAACTAATAGTTTTTTAATCATTTTTGTTTCAAATATTGAAAGAAAATATTAACATAAAATCCTAAAATTTGATCATACATAAAATCAATTCTTATTTACTTAGAAATTTTATTTATTTATGAATTTTTATTTTTTATTTTATACATAATAAATGCAAGCAATTTAAAAAGTGAACATTTATATAAATTTAAATGTGTGCCTGTTAAGAAACTTATATTTTATATTTTCCATTTATATTCATTATTTCTGTAAAGTAATAAAGTATGTAAAACTTTATTTAAGTAGTTAATTCGTCAATTCAAAAAAAAACGTATTTGTTTTCTGTAAAAGAAGACAAAAAATGTTTGCTCGTAATTTTAGATTCTTTAATAAAAAATATTTTTTCTATAAACCTTTACGACATAGCGTAACTTAAAATCGTTAATTTACTAGTTTTATTTATATATGGTGATTATGGATTATTAAAAAGTTTAAATAAGTGTTTAGAAACATACAGTATTAAAACTATAAAGTAATAAATATACTGCGGAGATGACTTTAAAATTTTATTTTTTCCTTTATTAACTTATTAAAAGAAAACTTATTTCATTTTGATTAATAGAACTTTTGTATATAGATACATAGATGTCATTTTTTTGGTTCATAGTGAATGTTGAAATTTCGATAATGCAAATCTTTCATTTTGATATGAGAATGCATATAAATTTCTACACATGCGTATATTCATGTACATGTGTATATATATCATATTTATACATTGTCTATGTATAACCTGCATAATCACAATACCAATTTCAGTGGTTAATTGAAAGTATTGAGCCTGATAACCTAATTTATTTTTCCTTCATTATTAAAAATTTATGAAAAAATTTGAGTAATTCGATTATATTTGTAGTGTATTACAATAAATCTAAGTATTATAATCTGAAGATATAAATAATTCTTTTAACTATAAAAATTAAAAAGAGTTAATTTTGTTTTTGATTCGGTTTAATTAAAACTTTTTACCTATATTTCTTATAAAGAAACACAATTTTAATAATATTGTTAATTTTACAGTAATTCATTTTTATTTATGCATTAATAAATCTAAATAGTATATTAACAATATAAATAATGTTTTTTGAAATATTTAAATATATATAATATATAATATATATATTAAATATAATTGGATTATATATAAATATTTAAATGTAAATATTTATATAATTAGCAATTTAGATATAATCAAAATAGTCTAACTGTGTAAATTATTTTCTAATAATATTATTGATAATCGAGTAATCAATGCAAGATTATTAAATAAATCTTTACTTAGTGATAAATTTTCCGAATTACAACAAACATTAGTAATTAATAAACAAAATTAAAAAAAAATATTTTAACTATGTAATAAATAGGTTTAAGAAAGCTATTCTAAGTTTAATAGGAATTTATTGAATAATGTGTAAATTTCATGCTTAATAAAAAAAATTTTATCAAAAATAAAAAGCAAAATTTTTATTTATATGAAAATGTATATAAAATTATTAAAACTATGATAAAGCTTATAAAATGTTAATTATTAGAAGTTTATACAATTTTTGAATATTTTACAAAGTAATAATAAAAAGTAATTTTAGAAAGTAATAAACAGTTGAAAAAAGTTTACTTTACATAAAAAAAAAATAAAAAATTATATATTTATTTTTAAAAATTCTTCTATGATAAGAAGAAAAAGATTTCTTAAATCTGATTGTTTTGATAATCTTCTTAACAACTTATACTTAAAACCTCTGTATTCTACATACTTACTTAAATAGTCAATAATACTCTAATCTAAATTATTGTCTAAATCAGAATGAAAGAAGCCAGTGATAAAACTGATATTTATAAATCTAGTGGTCCCTATCTATGAAAGTAATAAGGCATCAGAAGTAAAATCCATTGTACTTGCGGTTGAGTATACGGGGCGTGAAGGTACTCGACTTTTTAAGATGGCACTATTGAGGGCTAGGTCTCTGCGAACCCGAAAGTTTTCTCTGAGCGCAAAAACGACATGATTTCAAAACATGCGACGGTACTCACTGAATGGAGACGCGCGTGCAATCAATGACTTCTTTTTTTCGCTAGGATGAGCAACAGAAAAACTTAGGGGAGGGATCAAAAAGCGTTCGACCCGAATGAATGGGAAAAATGGACGGGAAAATTATCTTATTTTTCTGAGAATGTATGCACTTCAGCGACTAAAAGTTAGTAAAAGGGCAAAAAGGTAGCTCCACAATAATATAAGGGTCAGACTTATATAAATAAAGCGTGTGACTTAGATGATCTTATGAATATCCGGAGATAGTTATTGGAAAATCATTGCAATTTCGTTCTTGGTAGAGGGTAGAAAGATGTATAAAAACATTAATGTGTCAGCTATAAAAGAAATTTTTACAACTGTTACCTATTTCTTTGACTCCTAGTCAAAGACCTTTCAAATCCCTATTACATTTCATTTTTATCCTGTATGTAAAGAAAAGGACTCTATTTTTTTTTTATTTACGTTAATTAAATATATTTGAAATATATTCTTAATAATAATATAATCTCGGAAAAGAGTAACAATGATATTTAAGAATTATCATTCTATAAAATTATATCTGTTCCTTAGGAATTTATCTCATAAAATAACTATAATAACAATTACAATGAATTTCTTAATTGCATTTTATTTTATTTTCAAAATATAACAAGCATAACATAATCCAATTTGGATCTTATTGAACTAGAATATAATTTATTAAATATATATGCATAATAATATATTCTAAATTAGTTATATAAAAAATAGTATATAGTATATAGTATATAAAAATATTATCTAAGATTCCGAATACAAATTAGTTTTCTAAAATAGAAAAATTGGTGTTCGTTATTGGTTTAATTACCAAATATTTCACATGATAATGATTATAATAAGCATTTAAAAATTTAGAAATATTTAAAAATATGTTCAAAAAGAATTATTATCACATTAAAAATAAATTAATTTGTTATCGAATACTTTATACTATTATTTTATATAAACATTATAAGTATTACATATTATATTATCATTTATTATTATAGTATCATTCAGTTTTAATTATATATTTCTTTTATTTTAAACTAGAAACTTTTATATTACCTGTCATTGAATTGTATAGTACTTTAGTTATAATAATTTATTTTAACCATAATAACTAAAATTTATATGATAAAATAATTAAATAAAACGTGAAATTTTAATTATTAATAAAAATAAATTTACATTTGGTATTAAAATAATATATTACATATAGAAGAATAATGGTCAATATTTTCAAAATAGAGCACAATAAGGAGTAAAATATACCTTTTTACTTTTACCTGCTTGATTTATAAACAGCGGATATGTATATAATATTGCTTTAATTGACATTCTAAACTTCAAAGCTAGTTATTAGTAAATTTTTTTCAGATATATTTTATTAGAGTGTACATATGAAATATATTAATCATATAAAAATATGATAAATTTTTTTTTAATATAGAATTTAAATGTTTAATTCATATTTTCTAGTCAAATATTAAATTGCTGTATGAAATACGTAATTATATATATATAAAAGCGCAATCAAAATATACTAAGTATTTTTTCTCGTAGAAGTTAATATTCTTTTAGAATAGTTACATATATTCCAATTATTCAACAATTGGTAATTAGTGGTAGTGACAACAGTAATTAAAGATTTAAAATTTTTGTTATATTAATTAATTTATTTAGTTAATTGAGTTAATTTTAGTTAATTGAGCCTTTGAATATATTTTAATATTTTTTTAGGTAAATTTTATTTATTAATTTTAAATATTAATATAAAACGTTTTAGTAATATATTAAAATTATATTTAATTTTATTAAATTTAGAAACAATCATAAACTGAAATCGATTAAAAATTTATTTAAATTGATTAAAATTTTTATTTATTGTTACGTAATAACAAAAAGTTATTTAATAAAATATGGAAATTTCAAATTAATTAATAATATGAATATATCAGATATAATGATTATATATTAACATTTTTAAGATTAATTATGATTTATCAATATAAAATTTTTAAAAATCACTGTACAGATTAAATTTCAATATAACAATGAAAGAAGCATCGGAGTGTTGGTGAATTAATAAAAAAAATAAAAAATTTTCTTGAATATTTTAATGGATCTTCTCTTTAATAAATCTTTTCATCAATATAATTACAACAATAAAATATTAATTATTCTATGAGTAACAAAAATATCATACATTACTAAAGAGAATAAATAAACAGCTGGTTATATCATAAAATGAAAAATTGAACTTACTATTCTCAGAAAATTGTAGTTTCGGTAACATTTTTAATTCCTGTAGTTAAAACGGATATATCTAGTCGTAGAATCTAAGTTTTTAAGAGGAATTTACATGATAATCACGTTGGCACGGTCCTTGTTTACATATCTCTCCAAAGGTCAGTCTTTGAATCTTAAATTATTGCTTATAATGCTTCGGACACGCCTTCAATTTTGCCGCTTGTATCCATTACAATACGTTACCTTCTTTTCCTAAAATACGATAATTTTCCAGTTGAAATGCATTTCTTAAATATGGATTATATATGTATCAATATGGTATTTTACATAGTCACATATATATTATGTGACTATAGATAATTTACATAATTTTCTATTTTAGACATCATTTTATAAAATTCATTAGATGGAATATGTTATTGTCGTTATGAATTTATGGACAACTTTGTTTAGTAAAACTTTCAGATAGTTTTTAATATTAACCAAAATAATATATAATACATATATACAGATTTTTGACAAATCCAAAATAATATAAATGGTATTTCCTATATGTTTAAGTAAATGATTATTGAATATAGAGAATATCTAGTATTCTATTAAAAAATGTAATTAAATTTCAAAATTCAATTAAAACTTTATTTTTTCATTGAAGAATTAGAAATAATAAAAAAATTTCAAATATAAAATTTGAAAATTAATTGATCATTAAAATCAATTAATCTACATCTGAAATTTATATGATTTAGTTATACAAATGAAATATTTATAAGTATACATTAATGAATTAAGCAAACCAAATTTATCTTTTAATAGAGAGACCGGTTAAAACATATTTATCTTATAAAATACAATCAGAATTCAATAATTAAATAAAATTCTTAAAAAAGTTGAATAATAAAAATAAAATAGATAAAATAGTAGAGAGTAAAATTAAAAATAATAACATAAAAATAATCTACATTAAAATAAATAAAATAAGAATTAATAAAATAAAAAAAGAATAAAATAAATAAAATCCTAATCGTCGGATTAACATCTTTGTATTTGAAATTTTTTTTATATACCTGCGATTATTCATTATGAAAACAGACTAATAATATAAAAAACCTTTTAAAAGTTGCCGTAGAGAAATAGTATATCTACATGTATGAACACAATTTCAGAAACGTTTTTATTGTTTACGGGAAGTGAAGACGCTGCTATGAGCAGTCACGATGTCCTTGTTAAAATCAACAGCGGTATAAGTTGGTGGGAAAGGCGGACATATTCCATTCAGGTTTCAATCAAACAGCATTCAGTTAGAGCTTTTCGAAGTTAGGAGTCACAAAATAGCTTCTTCTATTGAGCTTGCTGTTATCTATCACGGCAACCAGAATACAAAGACACACATGCATCTGTCGCATGGTGTATAACGACAAAACGACAAAATGCTCTCTCAAAATATTTACTTCCCTTATATATAGTCAGCTTGAAGGTCGACCCCGTAACTTGTTAGTTTATAACATGAAGTGACCACATATGTATTGATTTTAAAATGAAAATCCCCATGAGTGGCTCCACTATTTCTTTACCTATTTTATAATTTCTATTTTATTGTTCCAGACTGCATTAAAAAATCACAATAATTTGTAGTATTTTAATAAGTTAAAATTATATCTAATATATGGGTAATTGCAATGCAAATTCTTTATGTTTTACATTACAAACTTCATTTTGAAACGAACATTAACATCTAAAATATTGTATACTAAAAAATATAATTTCATTATTTATAAAGTTAATATTTATTTATTTTTTTTTATTGACTTTTGTTATCTATAAAATAAAATTAAATAATAATCATTTCTCATTCAAGATAATTTAATGAAATAGTATTTAATTATAATTAAAATTAAAAATTAAAAAATCCAAATTAAAATTGTTCATTTTATGAATATAAATATATAATATATAAAAACATATATAAAGTAATAACAATTGAAGTACATTGTTATTGAAGTACATTATTATACAAACAATTGAATAACAATTTAGTTGTTTTGATGCTATTAATCATTATGTGTAGCGTATTTAAATGTATAGTGAAATCTGTTACTAAAATATACACGTATATATTACTAGAATTTGTTTGATCCCTACTCAAGAAAGAACAAAAGAAAAATATAATGAACTAATCAATTACGTTTTTTATTTCTATAATAACCCAAGAAAACGATAGCGATTAAATGGCATGTAATGCACTGATATTTCATTTTAATATTCAATAAAATTGTAAGGTGTGATTGTAAGAATAAGCTTTTTTTAATTTTTCGTGTTAATATTATTTTAGTTTATTTATTATTAAATTTAGAAAATTAATTTCAATATGACGGTTAGCAATGATTATGGTCATAATTCTAATGTCAGATTAATAAAAATATTTATTATTAGCATTATATTAAATATCAACATAATTCATATTAATAAACATTAAAAAAACTTTATTAGAGTTAGAAAAATTATGTTTTTAAAATTTATTAACACAATTAATTTTAACAACACCAGAAAATTATAAATTTTTGCAAATTATAAGCTTATCTACATTATATAAAATTTTATTTATTAATTTTATTTTATTTTTTAATTTTATTTTATTTATTAATTTTATTTTATTTATTAATTTTATTTTATTTATTAATTATATTTTATTTTTTAATTTTATTTAATTTATTAATTTTATTTTATTTATTAATTTTATTTATTATTATTTTGATGTTTTACAACTCAAATAAACAAACAATTAATAAGTAATTTATTAAAAATAAAAAATTATAATTTATTGTCCTAATCATATACTAATATATATTTTTAATTTATTTATATTTAATAATATTATATTAAAAATTGATTAAAATTTAGATATAAAGTATGACAAATGTTTAACTGAGCATATAATACTATACTTTTCTTGAATAAAAATATTTCAAAGGAATAACAAAGTATATAAATATAATAAAAATTAAACAAATTTTATATTACAAAAATTTATTTTTATATTAACTATACTGTTCGAGAATTAACCCGATGTGTAAACTCTCCCAACTTCATAAGTGGGAGAAGCAGATAGTAGAAGGGGATCGATATCGGCAGATATCAAAAGAAGTCTATGATAATTATATGAACTGTAATAGCGTTTATTGAAAAGAATATATTGAATACAACATTGAATTTTAGTTGTATTTATGTTGATTAGATAGTTAATTATGCTATTTAGATAATGAGATGTAATAAAAATGTCTTGATACTAATTATTAATTTAATATTTCGGGTTTTAAAGAGAAAATCTTACCTTAATGAATTGATTAATGAATGAACTACTTTCCTGTTGTTTCGGCAAAGTAGTCGTTCTCGCGGTCAATTGTAAGTTGAAAGTCACTTATTGTTTTGACGAATTAGTCGATGCGACGTTCAGTTGTAAATTGAACATCGCTTCCTCCTCATTGTGTTTGCGTGTACTTGTGATTGAATGTGAAAACCTATTAACTGTTTGGAAGTGCGACTGTTCTTGTAGACCGCGATTCACAGCAGTTCTTGATATCCTTTCGTCCTTTGCGTGAAGTGTATTCACACAAACTGTATGAATAATGTGATTGTGTTGCTAAAAATTTTTTAACCGTTGTAACGATGTATGCTCACGCATAGCACTAGGAATTTGAATATTGTTCTATTAGAAGGTTGCAAATATGACTGCATCGGTTAAGTGAGCTGATTCTCCCAGATTACTCCAAGAAGACAACATTCTCATATAGCATTCTCCGTGACGTCCACAAATAAAAGCAGATTGTAAATAATAATTATTGTGATATTCACACAGGCCAGCATATTTAGTGACATTCACATCTCGGCACTGATACAGTAATTACAGCCGTGTTCTACAATAATCATAAACATTACACCATAAGTCAACCTCTTAATTTGTAACTATTTATATTCATCTCTTTACTTATTATTCAACTAAAGATCAGCTCTATATTATTGTATATATATTATTGAAACAAATATAAAATAAAAAATACTTAATTATAAATTTTTCACTATCACTTGACTTTCGCTATACACTCACTTTACAGCTTTAGAAGAGTTCACACTCACGTTAATTCCTGAACATACGAAATCTCGAATACATACAATTATATCTAACCATATATAAACATATAACATTTTAAACATAAAAAGATAAACATCTTTTTACAATAATCTTACTAATTTTCAATTAGTGATATTGTTATTGTTTTGGTAACTTTTCCGGTTATGAGTTCTCCCCAAGCTGGTGGGGGGAGAGGCCGATAGTGGTAGAAGAGGGCAGGGTAGAAAAAAACGAAGATGCGGGGGGTCGAATGTAATGATGTGAATTGATATTTATTGAAAATCAAATAGAAAATTTAATAAAGATATACAATTCTGCTTTTACATATGAAAATATGTAATATTCTAGTAATATTCTTGTATAAATTTATCACAAATGTACTAATGATTTTACCTGCCTTTATCTCCTCTTACAATAGTGAAAGAGGTTTTCAAAGGCCTCTTAGTCTTACAAATTGTTTACTGTCAAAATATAACAGGCCTTGATGTACCACTTGCCGTTCAATTGTGTTAAATGCAGTGGCAGCCCTTTTGTCCAATAAAATTAATGTACATATCCCTACTTGCCTTCGGTCTGTTGGTTCTAAGGTCTCATCCTT
>JAPYYT010001268.1:0-29326 GCA_030522565.1 Ceratosolen corneri
CCGTGGCACAAAGGCGAATAAGGGCAGGAGAGCACACCGAGATTATGCGCATATTTACCTCCAGTGCGCCTCCACCTACCCCTACCACTCCCCCACCACCCTCCCCCCCTCTTGTTTGCGTCCCCCGAGGAGGAGTGCGAGGAGGAGTCATCCTTCATGACGACCGACAGCTCCGAACGCTTCAACAAAAGGCGCATATAAGCTCTCGGAAGCCACTCCGGCAGTTTTCTTACTTGCTTGTTTTAGCTTTTTTGATACTTACTTTGCTTAATACATTTGGGGGTTATCATCTTATATGTATTAGGGTAGCGTGGAGTAGGGATTTATATAAATAGGAACGAGGATTTCAGCATTTGCACTTTATGCTTGATGAGGACTTTTGTCCTGTTCTCCTGTGACGAGGGTGAGACAAGGATGGACGAACTTCCGCGGCCTTTGCGCCGATTTTCCAAAGTCGACTATAGTTGCGCTGGCAGAGTCTCGATAATTAAAATAAGCCTAGAAAAAGCAGAGAATTTTGAAAAGGGCGCGTGTACATGCAATTCTCGATTATTTTCAACTTAATTTGTCCTTGAAGCTCTCTCGCAATTTTATCTGCCATGGGAAAGAGCAAAAAGTCCAAAGTCCCGTTAAATGTCAGTTGATTTTCTTCGCGGTGAAATTCAGTATGCAATTACGCGAAATTTACGTGCCTGTCCAACGAATTATTAATAAATAAATCTCGGAAAATCAAAGAAGACCGTCAGTTTATGTTGTCTTTTTGCTTACAATCAATTTCAACGAATTTCCTGTAAAAGCTAAGTTTTTTATAAATTATTTATTAAAGGCTATTAATGAGGTATGAGCGCTGCTCGTGAATTTTCAATGGAAAATATTTTTGCTATGGCTAATGAAGTAACAATGTTTACGCAAATTGCAAATAATTGACACAAACTGGCGGCTCGTAACGCACCTTCCAATTATTCTGAAATAATTTTTTTCCTCAACTATTTGTCAATGAAAATTCAAATCTTCCGTTATGGGAATGAAATTGTATTAAAAATTTATGAAAAATGCTAATAAATGATTTTTGGTAATAAAATAGTAATAATTGTCCGATCTGGAGTACTTGAAAATTATTAGCATTTAATTAGAATTTCGGGCACGGCTCATCAATAGTAACTGTTCCTCTCGAATATATGAATTTATCACCCAGTTGGTATTTACTTCTGCCATTTGATCTGAAATTCAAGCTTATGTTTAAGGATAGTAAACTTTTTTCAAGTATAATTAAGCACTCAAGTTGTTGGTAAGACTTGCTTTCATTGCCGCATAAAAAGATTTACGCAGTAAGACATTTGTAGTGAAACATGTGTGGTAATTCTAAATGTTAAAATGATGAAAAACCTTGGAAAATTCGAATTCCTTTTTTGAATTTGAGCTTACTCGGCTCTAAGGCAGGATATTCTGTCCCGCGCTTTTCCTTCGCTTTTTTTCACTCGACCGACAACTGACGCTAAAGACATCCATCGATAAACAATGTAATCGTTCCAAGAAAGAGGGTAAGATTTTTTCCTCTCCGCTTTGTTTTGCCCAGAGACTGCAGATGCGATGAAATGGCAAGATGAGCTGCGGCCGGATTCATTTCAAGTGAGATGTACAGTTGAGGGAAAGTTTAATGAGTCGATAAAAATGCCTCTCGCAACTTGAGGAAAATTTAGTTTTCTACGGTGTCAGTCAATTCAATCGAATTGAATGGATTTTCATGTCTCTGATATTTTTCATAGAGAGATAATCACCAAATATGCTGATCTCTTAAGGAGATCTCATTTACTAATAATTGATTAATATCTTCGGAAGTGCGTTATGGAATCGAATGGTAAACCGAAAAAACTAATTTGACTGATTTCTAGGGAAAACATCCATGAATAATGACAATAATATTGGACTGCCACAGTTATTGTGTAATCAAGTTATTTTAACGATTTCATATCGTACTTTTTCATAGATTGAAAATGTTCACACGCTCCCTTTTTTCTCAATACACTAGAATACGTTTGACATAATATTAAAGGAAATTAGGGCGAATTGTTTTTTAAAAATTAATCTGTCACTTAATACTTTTTCGAAATAATATATTAATCATTGGCTGCATTAGATTTAGAACGAAAGTGACCTTAATGGATTCATCTTTAAGTACAATCGTTATTTTGACACTAAGAGACATATATCGATATTTTTAAATTTTTATCTAATTAGTTGAGTAGTTTCCAAAATATAAATCTGTCCGTTTTAAAAAGATTGTTCTCGGAAAAACGTCCTGTCGATGAGATCTCTTAGCCATTATATCTTCAGCAATTTTACCAATCTTACAAAATGCTTTCATGCACACACACACACGTGTGCACGAGCCCACGCACATATAAGGGAACACGGACGTAGTATTGGACCTAGAAGGGATGCAAAGAAAATGATTTTTTTTTATTTGGTTGAACAAGGAATTCTCTTATGGAAGACGTAGTGAAGATTATTTTTAAGAAAATTAAAAAAAAAAAAGAAAAAAGAAATAGAAATTAGGGAAGTGATTTCTGTTTAAAAAGGCTTAAATATTACCTTTTACTTTATACCTAAATTGCAGTATTATTGGTCTTATGTAGTTGGCATTAAACTTATCACATTGAATGTATCGATAGACTTTTGTTGATAAATATTAAATTTACTCATTTTGAAAAATTTTCAATGCTACCTATGAATTAACAACAATTTTTCATATAGCAGTACCGTACTAGTATTAAAAATATGTGTTATTAAACTTTAAGGGAGTGAGGTAGTTTATTATTTCAATAAAAAAGAAAAACGAACGACAAAATAATAATAGAGAATATTGAATACCCATAATCAGCAAAAATTATCGAGTGGGACAATGTTATGTAGCAGTTATGTAATTAATGGTTCTGTAACATCGAAGACGCTATTGTTTTATTAAATTTTGTCACGTATAAATAAAATATATTTAACATTTTTATCTATATAAAATTTATCGTATAAAAGTCCTTTGTTAATCGAATGTTACATGAGCTTACACACTAAGCTATTACTTAATAGCATAGATTTAAATGAGAATTTATTGTTGTTAGTATCGTTTGTTGATTTTGTGTTACTTGGCAACAAAAATATAGATATGAAAATGTTTTTATGCTAATAGCAACAAAAATATTTGTATATCAAGTAATTAAGTGACTTCGAATAATTATTATTTACTTAAGGCGTTGATTCAAGTAATTCAAATATCCGTGCTAATGCAACGTTTAAGTGACTGTTAATGAAAAAATGTCAAAAAATGTAAATGTTCGTTCGTATTGACTATGTATGGCCGAATTTTAGTATTATAAAAGATATTTAATAAAATATTAAATATTTAGTATTATACTATTATAAATATAGTGTACTATTAGTAATATAAAAGTGATTTGTTTTAAATCCTTAGTTAACCAATATACATTGAATTTAATTGAATGGCAGACATTGACTTGGTCCCATTTATACTTTATGCACTAAAAATCAGTCGTCGAGATGATTTTGATTCTTCCTTTTCTTTTTTTTGTTGAGATTTTCTCAAAGATTTATTATATATATTTTCTTTGTATAAAGAAACACTTACGGTAGCTATCTTTAATTGTTTTCATTAATGTTTTTATCGATATTTGTATTAATGTATCTTTACATCCACGTTGAAGCAAAGAATAGGTCGCTAATAAAAATTCTACTGGCACAGAATACAATTAGAATTCTAATTGTTTAATTCGGCCGTAATAACTTTTACAGGCCATAACTTACGTACTCTGACTTGGTCGTGTGATTTTGGTTTGGCATTTAAAAAAAAGTTGCTGACATAATTGGTATCTTCCTCTAAATAAGTTTATCCCCAACATTGTACCCAACATATATTTACAGTACATAGACGTATATGCTTTTATATGCGTGTGTATATATATGTATATATTATACGTGGTATTACATTCTTAGAATAAATTCTCGCCACTCGTCTTCTCATTCGATCCATTTCACGCAAGACTCGCTTTCCACTCTATATATAAATGTCGAAATTTAAAAAGGAGAGAGAGAAATTTATACACGTGCTTATCGCGTAAAAAGGATTCGCTCCTCCTTTTACGACACTCGAAAAAATTTAAGAGCGATCGAATTCAACTTCATTGGGGCCATTCGGAAATTCGAGGCGACCTCATCTATCATTGGGTGGGCGGGGGTGGGGTGGGGGTGGGGGGCACAGAGAGAAAGTTTTGAAGATTGGAAGCTTGGAAGGTTGTGTTATTAAAACGATTCGCTGACGAATTCGAAAAACTTGCCTACACCCATACATCAAGTGGCGGCAGTCACGTGACACCCAGCCAACCCCGATTCAACGGAGCGCGTAAAAAGGCAGCAAAAATAGAAATGTAAACATGTTTATCGGTCACCCAAACTGATTTTGCCTACCTCCCGAGCAGTTCGTGAGCAGACTTGCCGCACTCCCCATTATAAGCAAACTTTCCCGCTTATGCGGCCCTCGAGAGCAAAAATTGATAATACAGCCCCGACATCTTAGTATCATGTGTGTTGTTACACCCAGCCAAAGATGCGGAATCCTTAATTTAAATGGAGTGGGTGAGGGATGGGATTTACACGAGACGTTTGCCGTTCATTTAACATGTTTTAACTGCAATTTTCAGCTTTTGCTTAATTTAAAAGTTAATTAATGTCGAGGCTTTTTAATCGAAGGATTTACGGAAGTAAATTACCGGATTACTCTCACGCGCAATTTCCGCTGACAAATAAACCTAATTTTTAAGGTATGACCGTGACAACGTGTCCACCAGGCTCTAGCGCCTCGAATGTATGGTCGCTTTAAATTAAACGCGATATCGCTGGAATACGAATTTTTGTTTCCGAATATGCGCGTATGAATAAACGGGGTAGATTGATAGATTTTAATCTAGAATATTTGGTCTTCGTAAGGAATTTTTCGGCCAATGGACGGCTTTAAATTATGACTTGATTTTTTGTTTGTTTTTTTTGTTTTTTTGCAACGATTAATTTTGAATGAAAATTTAAGAATAAACGCTTCGAGAGATAAAGTGCAGCTTGAAATTCAGGAAAATTTGACAATATTTCTTCCCGCGTATTAACTCGTATTCGCGCATTTACTTCAACTCTTTCCTACCATTTGAATAAATGCACTTTTTTTTATATATAATAAGCATACCTTATTTATTAGTTGCGAAAAATTATTTACCAAAGAATTATAATCAACAGTTCGAGATTAAGTTCTTTGCATTAGCAAACACGCCCTAATACTTGGCAGTAACTAGTTATCCGAAACTTTATCTAATGGACGCGGCGCCACGTTATACGCGTGGAGAATTAATAATCCTCACTTCCAATAATAATATGTAAATAATAATACTAATAACGAGTAACAATAATAATTGCAAATAAATAATTGTATAATAATATTAGGGACACGCATGTGTACACAGTACGTGTACAACTTTAAATTACTATAATTTATTCGGCTTTTGTCTGAGAATTTCGTATTGTTTGTATGGAAATGAGAGGTTGAGCTTTGACAAAATAATGTTAAAGGTAAACAGCGCGAATCCTTATTAAAGTTTTAATATTGACTCGCTAAAATCCAAAGTCAAATCAATTTGCCTGAAAAGATTGTTTAACATTAAAGAACGAAGAAATTTACATTCACAAATATTTCGTCAATCTCAAAGATATTTTGGATAAAGTATAATATCTGAAATATAAGGCAGTGTCAAGAAAATAGCTTATTTTTCTTCTTCTATTTCAATGAAATGATAAGGAGGAAGATGTAGCGAGTTGTTAATAATTGTATGGAAGAATATGTATTTACACTTGCTTGACTGAATAATCTAAATTTCTGAAAATTAACTATCGACAATAAAATTTGAAATAAATAAATACACAAGTATGTGTGCGTGAACGCTTGTGCGTTGTATCAAAAGTAGTTATTGAATTAAATATCTTCAAGTCAATTTTAGTATTATTATAAAAGAAAATTTTTCACTCCACGTGAAATTATTCCTTTCAAACAAGAAGCTTAACGCACTCTTTTCTATTTAATTTAAATTCTGTTTTTATGGATTCATAGCAAATTTCAAGATAGTATTTAATATATTTTACTTTTTAATGTAATCAAAGTAAATTATTTATGTTTCTTGTTATGACAGCTCTGAAAACTCAAGCATAATTCAATCAATTAATTCGACATTTTGTAAGCAAGTGCCTGATATTTCACCTCGGGTAACTAAATTGCCATTAACGAGGATTCAATTTGCATGCAAAAATTAAATTTTCCATACAATGCCGTGATTTAAAAAAATAGCTCACACGATCCCTAAAGACGATATTATTTAATAATAAATTAATTTGTATTTCTAATTTATACATAGTTGTGACATTGAATGGCAAGCAATCATTTGTATTTCTGTGCATGTGTTTTAATGGTGAAAAAATTTATAATTCTTTTTCATTTATTATTAAAGTAACAGGAATATTGACCTTGATCCATTTATTGTTAATTTTCTCTACAAGATTTCTTACGCAACGTTATATTCTTATTTCACACCAACACACGTACTCGCGAATAATCTTTCGATCGCTTTATTGTTCTTTACGTAAATTTCTTATCTACTAATATTATTGAAATTATTGAAAAAAGTATATATATATATTGCTTATGTAGAAGCTCTTTAGTTGGGAGAATTCTAAAAATACAGTTGCGATTTACAAGCATAAAGGAAGATCGTTTTCTGTATTGCTTTCATTCGCTAGCTTTGTTACCTTTGTAAACTTTATCAGACCAAGGTCTTATGGAGGAATAACACGGCGCCAAAATGAAACTATTATGCACCACTTTTGATAACATTATTGAATTACATATTCGTTGGCCGGATAGAGTGTAATTGCCACGATCACACTTGTGGTAGGTGAGAGAGGCACTAGGATGGCAAAATAAAGAAGCGGTGGGCGTTTATAAATTGAATGAAATATGTTGGCGGATGGAGGAAAATTCGCGGCGTTACTCGTCACCTAATGCACATTCGCCGATATAAAAGAGAAAGCTTTTAAAGGATAATCACGAAGCCGTGTCGAGATAGACACATAACTCGTTTTTCTTTTACGCGTGTGGCTGACAACCACGTATAGCGTAGTTGTAGATCGCGGTACGAAGACGTTGACAAAGTTAACGATGACACCTTTGTAATATATAACTTTATTGAAAAGTTTACCTCCTTACCAACACACACACACACACTCGCTCACTGATCGGAGAACAAAGGTTAAACAACGGCTCGAACTTTCCGATAGTTTGTTCCTCGTTAGGGGATTGATGACAAAGGCCCGGGGACGCTTATCCATTGTCAGTAAGGAAGCGACCTTCGTTTGATTTATCGACTCGGGCTCAACCTGTATTACCGACCCTAATAAGCATCCCAATTACTGACCACCTGGAGGCATTGCAAATGATAGGGGCTCATGCATAAATTATCGAGTAATTCCTACAAGGCTCCCCCAACTATCACAAGATGTTTCAACTACTGGCCAAATTAAATTCCCTCATCGGTTTCCACAAATCACGTCTCATAACGTTCTCATAGCTATTCATTAAAAAATTCAAATTACCTGCATACAAGAAATGTGCTCACTTCGTACCCCGAGACACTTAATTACTTGCAACTATTTTTCACAAGTCGGTGTGCAGCCTATAGGAATAAATTAGCTGAATTCTCAGCTTCGTTTTCAAAAGAAACACTTCCCAAATTATTAATTGTAAGTGGATGAGTTAATTATCTATATTGAATTCATTTATCCGACAAGTTACTTGACATATATAAATTTATTTCCTATAACGCGCTTCTTGCCCATGCTAATAGTCAAAGAAAATTATTATAAATCATTTATTATTCATGATATTTCAATTTACAATATCGATAATAATTGCTCTTAATGGACGCTCAAACATTCGCGAATAATTCAATAGTATTAATAATATATTATATAACTCCAGAGTCACTTGAAATCTACGATTCATTTAGATACATTTAATAATAGATAATTTAGTCTCGATATATATATATTGCTCGATAGATTTTCGTATTTTTATCAAATAAATAGATTTTGACGAAAATTGCATTTTAATTTGTAAATAACAGTGATATTTCAGAGATGGATCAAAAGCAAAAAAAAAAAAAAAAAAAAACAGTACAGTAAGAGCAATGCAATTAGATGAGTAGACATTGATAATCTATTTTCTCAATCTGCCTTACAATTCTGCATCAATTTGCAACGAAACTAGTAATTAGAGTAGAATATCAATCCTCATCAAACTCTCTATTTATATCTTCAATTGCCCAACGAAAGCTTAAGTACTTTAAAATAATAATGTGACTTATAACCACGTCGGGTATGTAAATGTTTATTTATTACTTAATTTTTTAGTTTCTATAAAAAGAAGAGGAATACATTCACACGATTGATTATAATCTTTAATTAAAATGAAATATTTCAATTTGTCGATGATAATTTTTAAAATGGACATTTAATTTCGACATCGTTTTATAAAATGAATTTCTTATATTGTAAATAATAGTTGATAGTTTGATAAAAAAAAAAAAAAAAAAACTACTCTTGTTTATGTACTTTGATATTTATTAATGATCGAGTTATTTTTATGCAAAATATCAAGTGTCCATGAACGTGGTTAAAATAATTTTTTTCGTTATCTGATTAATTAATTATTTATTGTAAATTCAATCCATTGGATATTAAAAATTGTTCGATCGATACAATATGTTGATCTCTAAAATCGCTAAATATGGTAAAGTTATCGATCCTGCTTTGACATTAAATTAAAATAGATTATAATACGTTAGTACATGGTGAAAGGTATTGTGAATTTTTTAAAATATGTTCATAAATCTTCTTTCATACTCAAATTTATACATTTTTTTTTAGTTGGCAGAATATTTTACACACTACATATTATGAACTATTTAGAGATCTTATAAAATTTATTTCAACATCTTTAATTTACACTAAATCGTTCATATTCGTACATTAGATGTTACATTGAGCGTATTTCAAATGCAACATTTATCATCGTCAATATGCAAATTGGTAGACAATATTATCGAATAGTAGATTAAAAATTGTCTTAAGTTTTTTAATATATTCATTTTCAATTACAATGTATGAGGAATGTCAGTTAGCTCGTAAATGTAACTGAAAATGTATTCATATTTACCAAAGGGAATTATTTACATTTTATTTCTAATGAAGCAAATGTAGAGACAAGTAATGTAAAATAGCTACGAATTGTAATGAGAAGAGATTGTAATTTTTGTATCCAATATAAGAAGTTGGATTAAAATGCTTTATATTCGAATTTCTAGTAAAATCTTATCCATTTCTGTATGACGCAAGAAATTACTTGTGCAATGAGAAAGCATCATTAGAGTAAAATTATTTAAATAACTGGGAGAGTAAATCAGCTTTTATAAATAAAGTGTTTGTAACTATAAATTTACTTGCCGAATAAATTGGTTTATCAATAACTTTCAATCAGCATAAAAACATGACTGAATCCCAATGATTATGATTGCTCAATCTTAAATTTCATTACCAACGTCACAACCGCGCATCTTTTGAGAATTTTCTTTAGAACCAATGCAGATATACATATGTACATACATGCTCGGTCGCATAAATCGAACACCGAGGGACAGAGAGAGGGAGAGAGAGAGTCGTTTGAAAGCTTCAGTTGGATTTATCTTTTATATTTTAAGTAAACAGATCGCGCCATTCAAGTCTCGCAATATGCTTTTTTCAGGCCGTAATTTCCCTCTCCCTCGATAACTTCATTTTCTTAGCGCGTGCATCTGCTTGGGAATGGAAAGTTTCATTGAGTGGTTATAGTGGCGATGCAAAAGAGAGGCCGGTGCGCCGACAAAGAGGCAACGAGGCCATCGGCAGGCTTCCTCCTCGGCAACTCAACGGAATGAGAGGAGAGCAGCTGCCGTGGCTTATGGTTATGAGCGCATTAAAGGAACTCGAGGACTGAAGAATTTCATATGGGTTTGCGCGCGCGCGCGCCTCGATCAAACATCGCAGCGGGTGATGGAGATAACGGATTGGGAGTCGTTGACTCGGGGCTCGAGGCTCGTCGTGTCTGTTGACGATGACATTGGATTTCTTTGTGATAGAGCGCGGCACACAACGGATGCGCGCCTGATTATAAAATCGATGCGCAATAACTGGGTCCGAACTCGGTATGTTAAATTGTCCGGGGGATTGGAGGTCGATGCTGGGCTTCGGATCTTTCGGCTTGCGGTTCGCCCGGGAGATTAGCTCGCGTGCAAATCCCTTTGTCCAACAGCCACGCAAATGTCCCTAGATCATGGCATTTTTCACTTTAAATCTCATTGCCGTGCGCGCCCTCCTTCTTTCAATTTTCCACAAATACGTGTAATTTACATAAAATGGAATTTCATGGAATTTTCCAAAATGTTATCGCCATTCTGATACCCTCGGCTCGAATAACTTGCACGCGAGCCGAGAGATTGGAAATGCTGCGGCAGGTTTGTATTTTTTAAAAATATGCCTTTCAAACATTTGCCGAATGGTGGGAGAAAATGAAGGAAAAGCAGGGCGAAAAAATAGATTTAGGCGCGCGATATCGCGGCTAAAACAGATACGAGCTATCGAATTTTTTTTTTTTTCCACTCCAAGGCGCTCCAGTAAAATTCCAATTGGATTAAATTATATCCTGGCTTCGGTCCCATGTAATTGAGGCTTACGTACTCGGCGCTATCAGTCAATATCACGTTCTTCTCTTCTTCCTTCTCTCTCTCTCTCTCTCTCTCTCTTACCTTGTAAAAGAATTCATTGATAAGAATTGTGGTGAGCGCATGTGAAATTAAGCGAGCTTTATCTGGCAGTGCGAGTGCGTACATTTGCCAATGGGAAATCAGTTGTTAAGTTTGTTAATAAGTCGAGTCTGAATGTCGCAGATGTATTTTATAAATAATTACGTGCTTACGGAGACGGGTTTCAGCTCCTGGCAAGTTACGTATTTATTATTTTCCGTTACGTTCGAGTTGTTGCCATAAATTTAGCGTTCTGAAAATTTTTTGCTTATAAAACACTTATAAAAGAAATTATATTGAAAATCTTTTACGAGGCAGAAAGAACTTTTTACTATCAAAGTTGCCGCGATTCAATTACGGAGATTCTCTGAATAATTATAATTGAATTCGATATTTTTATGTTATCTTCCATATTTCTCTGTGCAAAAGTTACGCTAGATCATGAAAGCTACATCAATTTTTATTATAATCATAATGATAAGATCGATGGCGTCCGTCATTTGTCATAGAAGCCGTCACGCAAAATCGAGACTCTGAGATTATTGAGGATGGAAGTTGAGCGAGAAGTGCGTAAGGAGAAGGCAAATTTCCACTTAATGCCGCCGAGGAAAGATAATTTGTTTCCTATCAAAGTTCCAAGGATAGCGAAAGTAAATCCCTTTGATTGAGACGCGATTCGGCAAGATTTAATTATATCGCTGCGCCAGCGAAAGCCTGTAAAAATTAAGATGAAAATAAGAGGAGGAAGGCGAAAGCTCGGATTAATTGCAAAGAAAGAGATAAGAAAGGGAGATCGCCACTCGGTTTGTTTTCCCTCTACTCCTTCTCCTCCTTGCCTCGCCTCGCTAAACTTTACTCTCCCCGGCAAATGCGCCTGCGAATTGAGTCATAAAACTCCTCCTCACCCCACCGAGCGCGTAAAAAATTAAATCACCTACTACACGGGAGTCGGGTCGTGGTGGTACGGGGCGGAGGAGGAGGAGGGAAGTGGGAAGGGGCGGGAGGGGAGAGGAGGGGGACGAGGACGAGGCCGAGCCAGCGGGAACTTGGACTTTACAAGATCCCTTAATGCTTGCACATGCCTAATTTATGTATGAAGGCACCGAGTTGCTCCAGACTATCACACCGCCACTGCAACACTCGCAACGCAATCCAGCGACCTTAGACCGTCGCTACGCGAGTCGAGCGTCTTTATTAGCGGCGGCGGTGGCGGTGGGGGGGGGCGAGAAGAACTTTATACCTGTATATTTAAGCAGAAACCAGTCACGCGACTCCTGCCAAAGTTCTCTCGATGAGAGTAATTTGCTGTATCCGCGGGGGCGAGCGGCAGCCGAGGCTACATGCCCTCGACAAATCCGTTTCGACTTTAATTTGAATTCATTTGTCCGCCAGGCTCTGTGCGCACGCCTTACCTCAGCCGCGAGGAGTTGCTTGCTTTATGAGGCTTCGCCTTATGCATTGGCAGTTCCGAGTCGGAGATCATGTGCCATGGAATCCCGTTGTGGCTGCCTCCTCCTTAATGACCGAGCCCACGCTCATTAAGCGCAATATGGATTTATAAGCTGGCTGTTGCCCCTACGACCTTGAACACTCGTCGTCTCGTGTTTCGTCCAAGGTGGAAATGGTGCGCTCGGTCGCATTGGAATTGATAAAGTTTCGGCGTCTTCTTCTTCTTCCTTCTTTTTTTTATTGTGAAATTGCTGAAATGGGTCGATCTTTGTCTTATCCTTACTAATCATCGTACCAAGTGCATTTGTTTGTCGTTATGTGAGCTTATTAGCTTCGATGGCCATAAAGTTGTGGTGAATCTGCATTTTTCTGATAAGACGCATTGGATAATTTAAATTTGGCCCGTTGGCCTCGATTTAAAATGCCAAAAAATAAGTTTGGATCGGCGCGGTAATGTGCCAACCACTTGACCAGTAACTTGGCCGTTCATAGATCTCGAGAATTCACTCGAATTGGACCGTTTGATCCAACATTTTCAAGCGAACCATTGAGCTATCAAATATTAGGAGATTTAAACCTGATAAAGCCATATTTCAGTTTGGGGCGAGCCGCATTAGTATTAAATTAAATTGCCACGCGCATGCAAATGAAACATTGCTCTCGGGAAAACAAACCATTAAATTATCGACATAAAGAATTCATAGATATTGTGATTGGGCTCGTGATAATGTAGATCCCTGCGGATGTTATTAATCGATTAATTGTTAATTGGCAAATCATTCCATGGCCTCCTTGCAAATCAAATTGACCCCTAAGCTTATCATTATTAATATTATATTCAAGAAGTGGCCTCGTGGCTCAATCACTTGTATAACAATCAGCACAGTGAATAAAAGCACAGTGAATAATAAATATTTAGCTCTATGTATTTTTCTTTTCAAATTCGCCGCCAAATAGGACTTTTACCGCTTCAAAATAGCTGAGAAACAAGAGCCGAAAGCCCGCAACAATTAATAATTTCATGCGCGGATACAGCAAACGAAGTGGACTCGCAAAAGAGGTTAATTAAATTATGATTATATACTCGAATTAGAGCGGTTGTGTATCATGTAGTGGTGCTGAGGCACGCAATAATATAATAAATATAGTCATATACAACAATAGATGAAATGTAGATGAAATTCATTTGAGTTCAGCTGAAATGACGCGATGCAATATTGCTTTTAGTTCTTTGCTGATTTGTTACATGTATTCGCATAAACAATGGATAAACATTGATAATGAACGCAATTCGCCTCACAATGGGCCGCGATTACCGCTCGAAATTAATAGAAATTATCGTGAAAAATGCTCTTTATTTTGTCTGCAATTCACCGAGAGTGAATTGTGCTTACATAATGTATCGATGGCATTAGTCGGCATAGCTGAAAAACTTTTCCAGCATTATAATAACAAAATTCCCATCCCCATAATCATATGCGATTGTTTATTTATTTAATACTCGGCCATTTGAATGGAAAAGTTATGAATTTTTAACTTTCTAAACTTTGGTTTACGAAGCTGAAATATCGGTTATTACAAATTTTATGAACTTCGGGAACTTGGAAATTATGTTCCTCGAAGAATTTATGATCCATCCATCCTTCGACTCCAGGCTTTTAAAATCCCGAAAGATCAACCGTCAACTTTAAATGACTGCTCATATTTAAAATATATAACATCTGATCATGAGGCCAAGTAACTACTTTCTCTCTCTCTCTTCATTTTTAATCCCACATCTCATTGCATCGATTTATAGCATTGCGATCGAGCAGCATGGCGCTCCTCACTCCCAAACGAAATACCAAGTGATGGACCGCCGAATTATAATCACCACTACAATATAATTAACAATAATCAGCTGGGCATTGATTTCATCAGCCGAGCAGCGGACGAACGATTATGCCAAATAGAAAGGAAAAGCCAAGAAGCGCCTCTCGATACCTCCACACACTCGCAAACACCACCCGTCGATTACTCACCAAAACACAGGCCCGCCAACACAATAACCTCCCGTCACACACCCACGCACGCCCATCCACTACTTTCATCTTTTTGTAGGCTGAACGGCAGAGGTGCAGACTTTATTCCCGTCTCCCTTTCTCACCCCACCCCACCCCCGGAGCCCATTCGAAATCGCGGCAATGAGTCATACTTCCTGCTGGCAGTATAGTCCTTTCCCTGCTCTCCGGACGTTTTTAGATCTCCCCTTTCCCAGGACGACCGACGACTCCACGCGCGCATCGCCGAGCCATGGAAGCGCCATTCCCATGTGTGGCTGTGTAGGTGTGCGCACGTGCGCGCCTTTTTGCAATGTTGGTTGCGGGGCCTGGATGCGCGAGGCGACGTTGCCACGCACCGCGGCACCTTGGATTTCCCGGCGAAAGTTGGCTTCCTTGCGTGGCTCGATTATTTATGCTATGAGGCTAATGCGACGCCAAGGTATGACGTTGCTGATTTAATTGCTCGAGTTATGATTGCGCGGCCCGCTCAATAATTCACCGTTCGGCCAGACATCATTTTTCAGCTAATAATTAAGCGCTCGGAAGTTCGGAGGGAGCCAGTCAATTGCGCAAGAGTTATGAAATGGATTTGCTGCTTGGCTTGAAAGCTCTTAATAAACTGTAAGAGTCCAGCCTCTCGCCTATTACTTTCGGATTAGGCTTTGAAAGTGCACGATTTTCTTCCTTCTCCTTTCGCAAATACTTGCCTCTCTGTCGATCTGTTTCGCCGAATGACGGTCAATGTTAGTGATAGAAATTTGGAACTCGGTAATGGATCTTCACGGAATCTATGGCAAGTTTAGGATTAAATTGAGATCAAATTGAGAAAGAAGGGAGGGGATCGGGATGAAATTATTGGCTTAGAATGGAAAATTGTTGGAAAATTATTAATTCGAGGCCAAAATCACTCGGTAATGCGCCGTTTCCTGACAAACAATCAATCACAAATTTCGCTCTCGGGAACAATAAATAATCCAATGTTAAGGACAGAACGTGTAAATTCACGTCAGTCCGAATAATGAGCATCGAATTTATAATGCCATTATTACATGTAATAAACGGGCGGCCATATATTTTCCATTGAAATAGAGCGAATTCTTTTTGTTTAATGCGCAATAAACAAGATCACCGATCGAGATATTATTGTTGGCTGTGCATCGCTTTTCATAATTACACGACAACGACAAAAGACGGTAATATTGACGAAAATTGCAAATTTCGCGTTCGGTGTAATGTCGGGCGGATTATTTACAGATTAAATACCCTTTTAGCTATTACATTACATATATTCAACTGGAAATTTAAGATTAAAAATGTTATTTCCCAAATAGCCAAGGAAATCTAATAAGACGCTTAAGTATAAGAATGGAAGTCGTGTGTAGGAAAAATTACCGAGTCATTGAATTTCAAGTCACCAAGAGTCACACAACACACTGTATTTATTAGTCAAATGTACGTCGACATTTCCTACATTTTTATTAAAGCCAACCGCTTAAGCATTTAAATATTGACGAACACTTGGCCAATTAAGCCAACTCTTGTTGTGACTTTGAGATTCCTATTAATAGAGTAAATAGAAACAATTATTTTATTCCTTTTTTTTTTTATTATTTTTTTTTCAAAGCAAGTTGTACTTGGTTCTCCGCCGGGTCACCCAGTGCGCATACTTAATTAGCCAAGTTATCAAATTTGATAAAACTTTGGGTGGTATTTTCTAGAATTAAGCGCAAAGTTCGTAATTACGTCCTATCAGCGATAATTCATATACCTAATGATTAAATAAAATATGCAAATTACCATGCAATCTACCCTGGACTTTTACGCGCAACTGCCACACCAAATTCATAATACAACTCCATTTTATCATTTTCCGCGATAAACTGCTCGCGCTGCACTCTATGTCAATCATCGCAACAGCTTCAAGATTTTCGCCATTCGGAATTAATTAATGCTTGGGCTCTCATTTAAATGACCAACACGTGGACGGAGGAAACCTAAAACATTACATTACGCGTCAATCGACATTATCGGCAAAATTGCCGATATAAAGTTGTATCGCGGAACTTGTTTCCACAACATCAGAGGTCCAAGTCAGCGAACAACATCTTCATTTGTTCCGCCCTAAAACTACATTACAAATCAATGCCCAAATAAAAAGAAATTTCCCCCTCCCGCCCACATTCTCCTTACTACGGGCAAAAAAGAAAAGCTTTTTTACCTTTTTTTTAACCCCTCTCGACAATCCACAATTCATCATATTTAACGTCATCGTCATTCCAATTATTTTGCGAAAGTAGGAATTTCGCTGGCAGGAAAGAAAGATAATGTTTTCATATTCGGCGGCAAGAAAACTCGTCCAAGTCCTTTATCAAAAGTAATTATCCGAAAGCTGTACACTGTCCTAATAAATCAATAACACCATAAATCAGCTCCTCTTGAAAAATCGTCAGCGGACCAAAAAATGCAGGCCCACGCACACACGGATGGGGGCGGGCAGTGGCTCGTGCGTGCGTACTCGTCGCACTTTCGCCCTCCCGGCAGAAGAGAGACAGTAGAGGAGGGTGAAGTAAGAAAAACCAAGCGACCGTTCCGAGCATTAAAGTCTACTACGTGATGACTAATATCAGAAATCTGGCATTCGGCGACGGTTCATCGCCGTCTACCTAAGCCCCCGGGGGGAAAACAGCCAAGCACCAGGACGGAGAAGAAAAAGCCGCCGTCGCGACACTCGATGATCATCTATGTATCACGCGAGACGAGGAGGTCGGGGGGGAGGGGGGGCGTGTGGGGCGGACCTCGGGGTGGGCTGCGTACCGCAAGCTCCCGCTTAGAAATAGACTCGCGTACGCGTATAAGTAGGCGAGAGAGCGAGAGAGGGTGAGAGGTTGAGGGCGAGGGTGAGGGCGAGGGAGAGAGGGTGAGGGAGAAAAAGAGAGGGAGCGTGTGCAAAGGGTCGAGCATGAATCAAGACGTATAGTAGTCACGAGCAAGTCATGTGTGCGCTTGCCGCCCTGGGAAAGCTCTTTTTGTTGATAAGGCGAATGTATTGGTGGGAGGAGCTGATTTACGAATGCGATCGTAAGCGGAGCTTTCGATTTGTATGTGGGCTGAGGAAATATTGGTACTAGTCGCTCGAGCGGCAACCTCTTTTGTCAAGCTTTTCTGGATCTTTACATTCGCCTTGGATCCCATGACCCTTACAACACACTATGGATTCCTCATGGAGCCTCCAATAAATAGATATTTCGGCCGACAGGCGCTATTAATGCTTGCTAGAAAATTTCACGGGAGTAATTCCATGTGTCATTAAGAGTCGAGTGCAATAATGCAAGGTAATTATGCCGATCGGAGCTCATTCGAGTTTCAAAGTTGCCATTTGATGGAAAAATCATGCCTCAACGAGTCTTTATGTCGGTGGAGTGAATTAGATTCAGGCTCGTTAAGAAAGTCATTATCTTGAAAATCTTACTTGTGGTAAACACAATGTGTTGGCTTGCATTATTTTGTTGTTGCTATCGGTGTACAGAGAGGGTAGTTGGTAGATTTACTTTGCCATTATGATAATTAAGCGATTACGGGCGTTTCGATAATGTGCCACAAACAGCTGCAATAAGGCAATTATTAATTATGTTGATCTTCGTTGAGTAAATATTTCGTGCAGGCAGAGACATTTTTTTTAATATATCACTTGATATATCATTAATAGGATATAGTCTAGGTGCAGTCGTATAGTTTTCGACGTTTTAATGTACAGCCGAGTTCGTTAAAATATTCGTTTAATCTTTGCACTTGAATTTCAATATGAAATAAATGTCGGCAATATTTCTCTCGACCAATATCACATTTGACTCATTGTACGCAGCTTTTTCTATGATCTACGAGTCTTCCACGTAAGATGGTCGTGCGTTGGCGAGGAAAGGGCCAAATTTTCGAACTGAATGAGTATTATTACAGTTTAGCGATAAATTCATCGGAAGAGCCAGCGCCATCGACTCCGTGGCTTTAATTAATTTTTAATAAATTCTTCTATTATTCCTAGCATTGAAAATATTCCAGGACATTAAATCTCTATCCTTTCGCTCGCGAGATTTCATTCTCTAAAAATTTTGCTTTTTATTAAATCGGATTACTTCAGATTCTCGTTGATATTAACGTTTTCCTTTTACAAATTCCCTTACCATAATCTCCCTTCCAACAAATAATATAGTCCCTTTTAAAACATAAATGAAAATGTAATTTAATAATATAGGGAAAAGCAACGCTCAAGTCGCCTTAAGTAAACAAACAAGACAATGCAATGAAATGTACATACTGAAAAAAAAAAGTATTTTGCTCGCGAACATTGCATTACGCAACGATGAGTTTAACTAGATCAGTGACTCACTGCTACGCATTTCAGAATAATAGAGAAGCTCAACTTTTACTATTAATATTATATTGGAAGTACTTTCTTATTTAAAAAAGAGAGAAAAACTTTCCTTCTTCGTGTACACGTCCATTAGTGTAATATAAATTTAAAAGGAGACCGTCTTCGGCTTCAATATTTTTACAACCGACTTGAACTATAGTCTCGTATAGTCACATTCCAGTTTTATTTCTTATCGCGTAATCTGATTCACCGTATGTATTATTAACAAAAAAATAAGAGAATAAGAACTAGGCTGCAATGATAATTACGAGAAAAATTTGCCGACACATCCATATAAATGGCACGTTTTGATTTTCTATTCCATTCGATATTATTGTTTCAAGCATTACGTCATATTACGTTGTTTGTTACATTGCACGCGATCAAGTAAAACAAGCTCGTCCCAAGTTTCCATTTGTTTAAATTTCTTAATACATTTTTTATAATTAATTGAGGGATTATCTATTTGCTTGTGGTCGTCAAAGTATTTACAATATAACAATGAATTTTAATTCAATTTTTTTCATCTTCATCCTTGTCTGGCCAATGTAGTGTTATGGTCCATGCCCTCTTGCCGAATGTCTATAAATTTATCTAATTTTCTATTTATTTACCTCACTTAATTATATGCGATTATACGTACAGTTGTTTGTAATGGTGTAGTTATAAATTGTTATAATCAAATACACGTATTACAATTTGTATCCCAATTACTTGTAACTAATTTTTTTTTTAACATTTCTTGTCGATTCTATTTCAATAGGCCATTTGCATTTTTTATCATTATTTTAGGAATTGTAACTTTCACTAGTCACTTGGTTACTAAAATGCAATAAATTACCAAAGCTTCAACGTATTTCTAATTAAATTAATAATATCAGAGTTTCATATGAATTTATCGATCGTAATATACCTTTACTCTTTCTTCATTTAAATTGATTTTCCCACTTTTCTTTTCTTTTTGTATTTATACCTTTTCGTATTAGTACAGGAAATGCCCAAGTTATTTTAAAATAAATATTTCAAATTACAGTTGTACTACATGACTCAAGTTTAAATTACACATACATAATGGACATTTGTATAAAACAGAGTGCACATTGCAGAAAACTATTCTGAATTAAAGGGACAAAAACTCTAGAATGGTACTCGGTGTACTAGTTTTAGTAGTTTGATATTGTAATGTTCAGCTTGGAACACACATGTATCCTCCTATCCAAAGTATTTTCTTATTTATAATCAAATTTATAAGAAATAATCGAGTCTACGATTTCTATTCCGTAAATTACTCGTGATATATATACTTTTTGCGTCTATTATTAGAACGTTATTTAACTTATTGAAAATTATTATGCATATTTGACGAGTCTGAGGTAATATATCTGTATTTCAAGTTTTCTGCAACTCGCGCATGAACGCCTGATTCATGATATCCAAATCGAACAGTGTCTGTCGAAAATTTTATCACCGAGAGCATCAATAATCACCGTTGTTTGATATATATTTAAATGTGACTAGGATCTAGTAATGTCGTTATCTCCAATCAGAACTGTATTCCCCGTTCAAAGATCAAGTACCATTTAAATAGTCGCCTATTGCACTCAAAGTGTTGAGCTTGCCAATTGTATGTGAGACCGAAGGCTAATGTTAAATGTGAAGCGATAATTCACGTTCAATGAGAGCGAATAAATACGTCGTGGCGAAAAGTAAGATTCAAATCAATAAAAAGATCCATCGAGCCAATTAATCCTTAATTTTCACAATGCGCTCGCGTCGAATTATTTCATTAATTGCAGCTCCTCCATTATAAATGTAAATCCCCCGGGGGGCATAAATAATTCATTGGAAAAAGCATTTGCGAGCGCGTTGGGTGACACGAATTGGATGCAACGTCCTCGCGAAATTGAAGACATAACGCGGAAAATTGTGGGGATCGTCTGGGAGTCTACATGCGTCCACCCTATTTTTTTAGCGAGAAACAGTTGTTAGGGGCGATGTGCCATAAAGAAGCGAGAGGGAGCACAGGAAAGGAAAGCGATCGCAAACACTGCCGGGAAATAGATCTGTCGTCTTTGCTTTTACGCAGGAGGAAGGGGGAAGGCGTCAAGTGCAGCCCTAACTTTGCGCTTTACAGCCCGCTGCTTTATTTCTATCAGAGGACGCTGACTCTCTCTCTCTCACTCTCTATCTTCTTTGCATGCGCAGGGGCTTGCGCGAGGATTGCGATAAAGGCCACCTGCACCATAGTCTGCGTTATACATATATCGACACCTGCCATGAACGAGAAATTCCAGACGGCCTTTTGCTCTCATTTTTTTCTGCCTCTCGCTCAACACCTTTTGCCGGCTTCACTCTATCCATTTTTCTTCTTCCCCCCCCCCCCTGTATTCTTCTTTTTCTTTAGTTATACACATGTAGCCGTATGATAGGGCTGCGCATACGTCAAGTTCGACCAGCTTTCTGGGATTTTTCTGTTACGGCTCTTCCCTGTGCTTTGTCTCTGATATTTTCAACGCTGCTGGATTTAATTAAAATAAGCTCAAGTATGAAAAATAAAATTACCATTCATTATCACTATACGCCCGAGTTTCCAACTAGCTTTATGTCCGCGTCTTGCCTTCTTATTTTCAATACATATGCATATAATAAACATATCGCTCTTCTTTTATTATAAATGCAGATACACACACGCGCACACAATATTTTTCAGCTTGATTCTCCACGAATAGATGGGAAAATTAATATATATACGTATATATATAAACAAGATGAGTATGAGATTGTAAATAAAGGGCAAAATATATTTAGGTAATGTTTACAAATTTATAAAATTTCTTAAGTCTAATCACTAATTTTAATTTATAATTCCAATAAAAATTTACAATCCGATAATTGATAACAGTTCTTGTGATAGCTTTAATAATTTAAAATATTTCTAAATATTTCAGATCCAAATTAAAAATTGAATTACTAGACTGCAATTAGTTATTTCAAAAGCGATCCATCTATGTCCTTGATATTAAAATATTTAAGTTTAATATAAAAATCAATAAATATAGCCGTTCGTGAAAATTCATGGCTAATTTATTGTTTTTCTTTTTCCTTTTTTTCGTCGTCATATTTGATATAATGGTATTTTTTTATAATAAATCAGTTTTTCTATATTGTATTTTCCATTGTAATTTCGAAAAATTGATAAAGTTACTGATGCTCGAGCGGACTAATGCATATGTGGTTGTGTGCAATATCCGAAGGTTTAGAGGCATTTATTTTTGGAATTATGGTTTTATTACTTGGAGTACAGTAATTTTGTTGTTTTTTTCGTCATCAATGGGAGATATTAAATCTACACTCGCTTGTCTATTTTCAAATGTTATATTCGCGCGCGCGCGCCCACACACAAATTATTTTTAAAACTTAAAAATAGCCAATATGTGCGTACACTTTAATATAATACATCAGATAACTGGTATTGGCAAAAGATTTATCAGCACTAGAAAATACTGGTTTTTCAATTTTAATATTTGCGTTCTCTCTCTCTCTCTTGCTCTCTGTAGCAAAATGGCGCATCAACTTTTTGCCTCATGTATTAAATTCTGATATTATTTTCTCAAGCTCTAAAAAAAAGGTTAGAAAATACTTAAGGACAATGTGGCAGGCCTCTCAAGGTGAATTTAACACGCTAAAGTGAAGAATCCTGGTAGTATGCGCTTAAAAAATATCATTTATCTCTGCCATTTCAATGTCCCTGTAGAGCTCGTTCATCGTAATTCCTATTGTCATCGTTGTCAAACAAAAAGAAACGACGAAATTTGCATCGCACGGAATTTAAACGAGGCGTCCTGCCTCGCCGTAATAAACTTGCGAAAAATCTCACGTTGCTAATACCCCACCGCCAACTTGGCGAAATAACACATTACAACTGAAAGCTAATAATTCGGCAGAGGGAGAGAAGGGAGCGGGCATTGTGCCTTAGCACAGTGCGCTCATTAATAAACCATTATTTCTTTCATTGGACCTTAATCACGATAACGAGGGGCAGCCGCCCCCGCAACAATGGCCCTCGAGCGCCTCGTCACTCGTGCGCGCGCCAACCAAAATCCCAAAATATTGATGTCGCGCGTCTCGTGCCGGAGCTCAAGGAGAGGCAGAGAGAGAGAGAGAGAGAGCGAGAGAGTGGGAGGGTGTGGGGGCTCACTGGAGTAACGAGGAGGCTCGGCGATGGTGTGTTGGCAGGGTGTCGGGGCTCGTGGAAGAATGGCCTATCTCGGGCATGGCGAGCACGTGCCGGCAGTTAGAGGGGAATCCCCGCATTCTTCCGGTGGCTCATCGCCTCCCGGACATCTGCATGCGCTGGTCGAAGCTCGAGGGGCCCGCTTGCGAAAAAATTCCTAATTCCGCAACATACCGTGGAGGCGTTAAATTCCGCGACGCCCGGATGGAGACGTATCGCGGAGCATTAAGCGCCGCTGCCGCCGCCCCCGCCACCGTCCTCCTCCTCCTCCTCCTCCCCCTCGTCCTCCTCCTCCTCCTCTTCGTCATCCTCTTCGTCATCCTAGCCAGCCCTATGCCCGGCCTCCTGCGGGGTTCGAGGCTCCTCATGAATTTTAACGTCCCCGGAGATATTTTCTTTTATCGCCGAGAGGATTTCGTGACTTCGGGGGTGGGGTGGAGAGACTGCGTGTAATTGCCGTGCGTGCTTGAATGGGCCGAGAGGAGTCGGTAATCGCGCGGAGCTCAAGCGCTCGCGACACGCCCTAGCTCCGCTGTATTTTTAGCGCGAATCGAGTGCCCCACGAGGTTTCCTTTGGGCCAAGGGCCAGGCGGACGCTTTTGGGGTACGAGGGAGTGCGCGGGCAGCCAGCCATCGCCGTCGAGACAAGCGCGAATCCCTTGGAATGTCATTGGGTGCAATTGGCTCGACGGAGGCAATTAATTGTAGGTTGAGGCACCTGAGCTCTCGTTGTCTCGTGTCGCTGCGAGGTTCGACTGGTTGTCGGGCGCCTCCGGGCCTGTAATTGTTCAATAAACAATGTCCACGTGAATTATTCAAGTGGCGACTTGGTGGGCTGGAATTATTGAGGGGGATTTTTCGTTGTATTGGCCGGCTATGAAATATGCAGCAGGCATTACAATAATTGACGAGCTGACGAGCAATAATTCAAGGTGGCACATACATGTCAGCGGCCAGATTACTTGAAATGCCAAGATACTTATATAGTGCCATCTAATCGGCAATTAAAAGTCCCAAACTCCTAAATAAGCTAAAGCCGACTAATTAAATAAGCGCTCGTTATAATTGTGCCCCTGGAAGCTTAAATGGGCAGCTTCGGTGCTGAATTTACCGACTAAATAGACACGCATCTCCCGGGTAATTCCCCCTCTGCGGCTGTAGCATTGAGCAACGTCTTGAAAGAATTCCATTCCCAAGCATTCCTGAGGTGCAGGCGATAACGGAGTGAAATTGGTATCCGGATGGTGGATATTGCGAGAGTAGCCGGAAGCAAAAACGCTGCTCCCCTCCCGTTTATATATTAGATCCTTACAATATTTCGGCATTTTTTCCCTCTCCCTTCTCCCCCTCCTTGTGGACACAACCCAAGCGATTCCCACCTCTTTTCGGGGGCTCTTTCGGGATTGATAAGCTGCGTCTAATGTGTCTAATTTAGAGCTGGCGACATTACAGTGCGCATGTCAATGCAAATGTATTGTCGAGCGTGGCCGAGTTATAAATCTCGTGCTCGTAAACTTGCGCTTCCAGTCGAGATTTCGAGCATTTTGTGCACTTTCATTTACGTTTTCAATTAGCGCTAATGGCAGCCCCTATCCCTGTCTACATTACGATGCGCTGAATTATCGCCTGTGCCTATTAAAAAATTAAATTCGCACCAAGTTCACCGTATTGTTATTGCCGTGTCGTGGGATTCTGATTAACGTCCCCCCGAGCGAGTCATCAAAGTCATTAAATTCTAGCTTCAATTGCCGTCCAACTAAAATGGGATTCAATGTTCAGGCAGCCTCGCGTGCCGAATCGCAAAATTATTATTGAATAAAGAATGTGCCGGCCAAGAGTGATGTAGTAGGGTATTGCTTTTGGGTTTATTTGGGTTTATTTGGGTTTATTTAAAGGGTGGGCGGCGCGCAACGTTTTTGCCAGCCGTAGAGACGAAAATTGGCGGCTGAGGTGCAGAAGAAAGAAATTGGCCACTGACACATATTTGACGCTCGCTCGTTCGTCTCTGGCGAAGAAGGGAAAATTCACTCGAAAAACCTAACAACTCGTTTGCCCAGCACATCTACACATTTATCGTACACGCGCGCACTCGCATTTCGCGCGAAAAAGCCGTGCGCGGGCGCGCATCCTCCAGGTCCCTCTTTGCCGAACTGCGTCGTAGTGCATTTTACGAGAATCCCGAGGAAATTTTACGAGACGTTTGCTCATCTACTGGCTCGATTCGCTTTACAACGAGGCGCTCGCGCATCGCGGAGAGAGAGAGTGAGAGAGAGATCGAGTACTGTACAAATTCGGATTTCGTCGCTTCTCGGTGTGCATAGCGTCGTCGCGCGATGACTCGCCGCTTTTTCTTTCTTTTTTTTTCTCCACTTTTACGAGCTCCCGACGAACTTTTTCCCTCCTCCCGCCACTTGGTCCGGGGGCAAGGAATCCAAAGTGCCGCGCGTCGTTTGTTTCTCTGCTGTGCGCTCCCCGATGCTCGAGCAACCCACCCAAAGAAATTGAGATTCGAGCAAAATTCGCTCACTTTTAAGCCCCGCGAGTGCACGCGAGCTGCAACGAGCTTTCCCGGCAATTTTACGTGCCGATGTTTAGTGCGCTGCCGCACCTTGAATAACAAACACGTCAGGCCCGCCTCGCGAGGCGGGGGTGGGCCCGAGGCCGATTGATAAGGGATTCTCGACAAATTGGGCAATGGGACCGGCCGGAGCTCACTCTTTGTCAGCTTGTTTCGAGCTCTCGTCCAATCCAATAAGAGTTTATTCGGGGCACAAATTAACCCTCGCTCCCAAGTCGCCAAACTCAACTCGTCCCATTTTATTGTTTCGTTAATGGAGGAAAAATAGGAAAGAGACCTCGGCTCGTGCCCCTCAAAGTGCTTAAAACGGCGCATGCAAATCTATGAATAAAGCGGCTTCGTTCCATTTCGCGTGGCCTCTAATCGGCAAAACATGCCGGCGGCCGGGCGTGCGCCTGTCATGGGATTGGACGTGGTGGTGGTGGCAGCAGGGGGGGGGGCTTTGGCTTGGATGCCGATCGAATTATTCACCTGGACCGAATGGACGCCGAGTTTGTCGACGCGAATGCTGAAATTGCGAGGAAGCAGCAGCAGCATTGGCTGGCAATTTTGCGAGGCTGCTCGACAGATGTTCCGGGCGTGAGGAGTTGTAGCCGGCTAAGGAGGCCGCAAGTCTATTTTCATCGCTTATGAGGGAGATTATGAAGGCGTGGAGTCGAGCACTTCTTGTTACTCCAGCGTTTGGTTTTCGCTTGCAGCTCGAGTGTCCCCGTAGGCTCGGGATAAAATGTTGGGAGGCAGGGGGAGGCTTGCATTGGTAGGAATGTGCGTGGACGGGATGATTTCACGGGCGAAATGACTTGCTCGTTTCGTGATAAGAGTCTTGGCCAATGCAGGGGATGGCACGGATGCAATCTCATCGGAATGGAAATTTTAGGCCAACGATTGAGCGATGCCTTCTCGACTTCTCTTCCTTCTCCTCTTCCATTTTCAATATTCGAGCGAGTCGGGTTTTTCCATTGATATTAGTGGAAGGCTTGAGCATTGTTAGTTGGGATGTCACTGTGCTTGTTGTTTAGGACGTCGATTTGTATTTTATTTCCGAATTATTTCGGCTCACGCAGGGTTTTCAAGGCGAGTTTCGAATGTGGTTCTGGTCGGCGTTTTGATGCATAAAAGTGCAATTAAATACTTAGCACGCGTCTTATTAAATTTGTATTGCTGTGAAACGAATGGGAGACTAATTCAATGGTTGGTTTACATTTTTTAATTTCGATGGCCAAAGCCAGATTGGGAGTGTATATATGGAAAAAAATGTACTTTCGTGAGGAAGCGCACAGCGATTGATATTGAAAATACGGAAAAAGTGAAGAAAGTCTGTCTTGTATCGATAATTATTATATAATGGTCTCGACAAATAATCGATGTATTAGACGACCGGCTAATCTGAAAATTGAGTGCGTAAGGTAAGATATTATTGGAAAAAGTTTGTGGGACCAAATGGGAAAGACAGACATGTTTCCCGAATTCCAGTGACGTCACGAAAATTCCGAAAAGTCCAGTGAACCCAAGGAGGAAAAAATTTGATTAGCTTATGAGTAATTAATGGATGAAGTAATATTAATGAAGATTGAAGTTCGACTGTTATCGATGAAGATTGAAGATTAATTCTGAAGGAAGTCTTGCCCTTCTCCTCAACTTTTTTGTAACTCAATCAAATCGGCTTCCTCTCGTAGAATTCACGGAATCTCCACGATTGTCTAATGAACTCGTTCTTCATAAATAATGATTAAATTTTTCGATGAATATTCCGTGTAATAATTAATAGTTATTTCAGGATTTAGAACTTTAGAATATTATGGTAGTAACATATAATTAAATAGTTAAGTTTGTAATTATAATTAAACCAACTTTAGCTATTAATTTTAATATTGATTCCCTGAAAATTGGAAGTCTCCGGCATAAAACCAATAAACAATGCCATTGTTTAACCTTAAGTGGCACAAATATTTATAAATATCCACAAATACTCGTGTTGGCCTTCTCCTTCAAAGCATCAGACATTTTCTATATACAAAGCCACAAGAGATCTACTCGTGGCTAACACGTGATCGAAGTCGATCGAGTTCTAAATCATATTTATCACGAAACACTGCACCATTCGCGCCTTTTTTTTGTCTTTCGACGAATGATCGCGGCCAGTTGATTTAATTGCCAAACTTACCGTCGATTTATCAATAAAATACATACCGACATTAATGTCCATTATCGCTAATGATCGAATAGTTGTTAGTCCAAAGTCCTTGACAAGGACCGGAGAAATATTTAAATGACTTCGTTATATTCGAATGATAGGTTCGCTCGTTATAAAAAATGTGATTAATTTTATTCAAATCAATTAAGCGCAACATTAATCTAAATCAAATTTTCACAATGAGTCCAAATCATTAAAGTTTAAGACAGCTTAAGTATTTAATGAATATAATTTCTCGTAGTTAGTGTCAATTAATAAATGACATAACGGACAGACATAGTAATATCGTAGAAATAGTAAAGTCGACGTTGCTTTAATTTTGATCAATGACATGATTTATTATAGTACAAACATTGCGAAGACACTTTTACGTAGAATGTACCAGAATTTATTGATCCATAAAGTGTATGTGTGTGTGTGCTCGTGCGTGCGGATGTGCGCGCGCGTGTGTAATATAGTGATTTTTTTTAAGGCTGAATAAAAGATCTATATATATATATATATAAACCTTATATATATATATAAAAGAATTTGTATAGATCTTTATTCAAAAAACTTCAAAAAATATACTAACAATGCAAGACACATGGATTGTTTATTTTTTCTCAAAAATTACGATCCTTAATATTATAAAGTACAACAACTGAAAACAAGAGATTTTATTCTTGGAAATAGGTCATTGTTCAGCTCAACTCTTATTATCTATTTATAATATCTACTTATATATTATTTATAATGCACTTTTATAATATTTATAATTTTTATAATATACTACTATTTGTAATATACTTATGTATATATGTGTATATATATATATTACGTGCATGTGTGTACGTGAGGGCGGACGTATGCGCGCGTGCGTACGTTTACACAAAGGCAACATGAATAAGTGATGAATGTAAATAAGCTACAGGAAAATCAAACGTGAGTTAAAGATATTTTGAAGATGTCTTAGCAGGTAAAGTAGCATTTCGAATTCGGATTTCTTAAAAATGTGACAGGGGATGCATTTGCTTTGAGTGACGAGTATCGAAGAAATGTTTTTTTCACCAACGCATCTCAAGATTTTGATGGTCGATTATGCTCTTGAAATTTCTTACCATTTCAATATTTAGATGCGGTGCTATATATCTCAAAATATTTAATAATAAATTATGTAGACAAATAATAACAATAATAATAATAATATACAAACGATAAAACATATTCAGGAATTTTAATTCAACCGAATTAATAATTATTATGTATACATATATATATATGTATATATATACCTCTGTATTTTATCCGATAAATTAATAAGCATTTTTCTATTTATGTATGAAATAAAAGGTGTATAGTTTACAAAATTGGAATTCCAATACAATTTATTAAATAGAAGAGTACCTTCCCAACAAGTAATAATCTAAAATTACAGAACAATATAATTTATATACAAGCTCGCCCTTAAAATGGGATGGAATATTTTTAAATTCCCGACGACCAAA